>WSXT02055694.1:0-12811 GCA_011762715.2 Neuroterus valhalla
GTGGGAGAGGGGGGGGAGAGAGGGGGGAGAGGGAGTCTTTCAAGATATTAAAGATACTCATGGCTGGCTGCGCGGGCCGCTCGCAAGTTTGAGCGCGCCTGGGGCGCGCGTCAATCGGAACTCGCGCTCCGCGCTCGATAATGTATTCACCTCGCGCTACGCGCTCGGTTTCATACGTGTTTAATTCAGTTTACAGTGTAATGCATACACAGAATTCCCAGTTTGATGGCCTTGCTCAAAGTATATAGCCTCCCAAAAGAAGCAAAGCTTCAAAAATTATCAACAAATTTTATCCATTGTCCAACGTTTGAAAATTTCTCCGTAACAAATCTTCTGAATTGTACTACATCAATGTATTCTAGTTCCAAACTCTAAGGGACTTATAAAACAATATAAAGACTAATTTTATGCTTGAATTTCATATCTAAAAAAACACATCAAACGCTCTAGGGAATTAGAGAAACGACCTAAGTGTTTTGCTCTCCATATAAACCAGAAAATTAGAGGAAAGGTTATGCCAAAATGGAAGATTTTCCTAAGACCAGGGTTCCAGCCTAATAAATCCCTGATTTTTCCGAATCCCGATGATGTATACATGCTCGCGTGCGCACAAGCAAAGCGGTCAGAGAGTATATATTTGGTGTGCCTATGAAACGGTCGTGGCATGGCTCCAGAACATTATCAAATGATAATGCATATAATCCAATGTCTAAACATGACTAATGAGTTCCCCAAACGCTATGCGCTGTAGCGCCACTATGCGCTCACAAAACGCACCCTATAAAAATCTCTAATCCCTTTTCTATATCAAGTGATCTCATCTTCCTACTCTGGATAATATAGAGAAAGGAAATACATATAATGAAAATTCTTCTCCTTGGATCACATTATTGTCAAGGACAATCTGAAAATTTGATTTTAATTTGCTGTATGAACAATTAATATTAAAACTTGTATGTAACCGGCTGTTAAAAGTCGATCGAATACGAGTTGATATGAATTAGATCTTATTACAAACTTTGTTGCAGTTCCCAGGAGCATAGCATTTGGTTCCAAAATCGATGGTGTGTCACAAGCAGTTTCAAACCATGCCTTGAATTGCCCGAAAGGCTCTCTACTGCTCAATTGGTCTTCTGTGAATGTTTCGCTTCTATCTTTATATTTGATGCGCATATCTGAAAAAATGTAAAAGAAATGTTAAGGTAAGCCTGCATTCTTCCGCAAAATATCCCTTTATGGGACCCTTTATGAGTACCCATATGAGTTTTAGGGATGGGTTGCCCAGCTAGTACACTTGCCAGCTCCAATAATAATATACAGTAATAATACTCATTGAATCTGTCACATGTGACTTCTGTGGCGGTCACCTTGAGATAATATATCTTTAACTGGAAGCAGTCACATGTTACGAACGTAGCAAGGAACACATTCCGCTTCAGAATAGTCACATTAGAGTTTCAACTAACAGTAATACCACAATGCGACATCTGGGGGTAGCATAAGAATTACGGGTCAGCTCAGATCGATGCTAATGAAATGTCACTATTCTCTGATAGAATAAGTTACACGCTACGCGCGAACACTACGCTACAGAACCTTTATTACCTGCTGCAAAAGTAGCATACGCTATAACATCTGACTCAGAAAATGTGATTACTAAGGAAGCAAGCAGGGTGGTAACAGCTTAGCTCGACGCTATGTATATTTGAAAATTGGGCCAAACAACCACTATATGGTTCCCCTAAGAGCAACTGCCGCGCAGAAAAATTAAACTGAGTCTTAGTACCCAGAACCACAGTCAGTTACACCAGTAACCACGCCTCATAATCGTCAGATGAGTGCCCACGTAAGCAATAACATAAAATGAACAACCGGTGAAACCCGTGTGTTTCCCGGATACACAGCGACCCAGAATAACATCTCCCTACATCAATCTCGGAAGTTTCCTTGCATGTATGTTTCTTGCTCGCGGGGATGGCTAGACGGTTACGAATCCACGATAGTTTTATACCTCCGAGAGCACCGATGACATAGGCAATCATCTCAACCGAATATTCTTAGTGGTATCGGTTCTCTTTTTTATTCACTGTGATGTTACTGTCGGACGGAGCTAAGGATTTGATCAGGAATATAGTTCTATCCTCGAAGTGAAGGAACACGCTGCCAGGGTCGTAGTGCTCAATAGGAATTATTGTCAAGAACATGCAATTATAGTGAATTCGACACTGCTTGCCCTCACCATTCGACTATTATCACCATTGTAGCACTCGTAGGGCACGCACTGCACCTATCGTTTAGAACTTCTTGACGCGAAAAGCAGCTATGGTAAGAAGAAGTGGGAATAACACCGCCTTGACACGTAAGAATGAAACTCTGTATGATTGAATCAAGTTCAGATTGTCTGAGAAAAGCAAACGTCAGCTTCATCGACAAGGACTGATCTTTCAGATTCCTGTGGGAGTTTTCATTTTTTGTCTTGACGCGGAGCTGTTTGCGGAACTTATTTACCTTTGTTTCATGAGAGAGGAATCTAGATGGAGTAATGCACTTTTCTTACTCATTAGGTTAAGATTACGGCAGAAAGTCTCGGCCACCTGCTCTGCGGCTTTGCAAAGCAACGCTCTGGTGTCAATCGATTCGTGATACCTGACCATTGCCAGGAGAAAATCTCTTCCGTTTGCGACAATTTAGGCTGTATCCAGAATAACTAGATTATGAAAACATTGAGGATGGGCTATGCTAGACATAACGCGTCTCGTATTTAGTGTGTGATTTGACTTCATAAAATATGTTGAGCCTTCTACGGGGAGGGTCCAAAAGCTTGCTCACGAAACAAGGACCCACCATCAAATGTCAAACAAGTCAGAGCTGCTGACCAGCAAGCAACAAATAATTGAAAGAATATGGGTTTTACCTGACGCAAGGAGGAGAATACAGAAGAGGAAGGCATGGATCAGGGAGAATTTATCGTTTTTTCCTAACTCATCGCTTCTCCTCGGCAATCCTTATGTTTCCATGAAAAAATCCGCTCAACTCAGAAGATGCTATAACTATTCAGAGTGAGATTAAGGTAGTTCGAAACCTATTGAATAGATGTACGGAATACATCATGCTTTCCTAGGAGCAGCGCGACAACCTCGTTACGTCTGAATAGCATATAATGTGGGAAGTTTCGGGATGTACATTAATTCTCACGCTTTACGTCCAGGAAATAAACATGCATGTACGAAGAGGAGGAAACTTTTTTATTCCGACCTCATTCAGACAAATTTCATCAGTGAAAACGTTGCTACTATGTTTCAGCGTCAAACCGATACCCTCTTCAGGTAGCCTTAAGATGGAAACAAAAAACAGAAGAACTGTAGAGGTGTTAGAGATTGAATCCCCACAGGATTGAGTATGCTCGGCATTGCTTACAGGCCTATTATGAGAGTTGGGGTTATAAGGGATTTTAGTAGAAGGGTTTAATGTCTGTCGATCTCCTGGGGGAAGAGGGAATATAGATATGTAAAAACTCGTATGTGAGTGGTCAGGCTTCTGCCAACGTCCCTCGCGCCCGGGCCGCACCACGAATAAATAAATATAAACTTCGTAAACCGGGTCACGTTTATATTACAATACGTATTTAAACTAATTCCCGTGTGCGAGTTTTTAGGCTTCTGCCAACGTCCCTCGCACCCAGGCGGCATCGCGAATAAATAAATATAAACTATATGAACCGGGTCGCGTTTATACTTTAATACGTATTTTGAATAATTCCCGTGTGCGAGCAGTCAGGCTTCTGCCAACTTCCGTTGCACCCAGGCCACGCCGCGAATAATCGTAAACCGGGTCACGTTTATATTATAATATGTATTTAAACTAATTCCCGTGTGCGAGTAGGCATGCTTCTGCCAACGTCCCTTGCGCCCGGTCCGCACCGCGAATAAATAAACATAAACTCTGTAAACCGGCTCGCGTTTATATTAAAATACGTTTTTGGACTAATTCCCGTGTGCGAGTTGTCACGCTTCTGCCAACTTCCCTTGCACCCGGGCCGCGTCGCGAATAAAAAAATATAAACTCCGTAAACCGGGTCGCCTTTATATTATATTACGCAGTTTAAATAATTCCCGTATGCCAGTGGTCAGGATTCTGACAACATCCCTTGCACACGAGCCGCGCCGCGAATAAATAAATATAAACTCCGTAAACCGGGTCGCGTTTATATTATGATACGTATTTAAACTAGTTCCCGTGTGCGAGTAGTCAGGCTTCTGCCAACTTCCGTTGCACCCAGGCCGCGCCGCGAATAATCAAATATAAACTCCGTAAACCGGGTCGCCTTTATATTATATTATATTACATTATATTACGTACTCTAAATTATTCCGGTGTGCAAGTGGTCAGGCTTCTGCCAACGTCCCTCGCGCCCAGGCTGCACCGCGAATAAATAAATATAAACTATGTAAACCGGGTCGCGCTTATACTTTAATACGTATTTGAACTAATTCCCGTGTGAGAGTGGTCAGACTTCTGCTAACGTCCCTTGCGCACAGGACGCACCGCGGATAAATAAATATAAACTATGTTAATCGGGTCGCGTTTATACTATAATACATATTTTAAATCATTCCCGTGTGCGAGAAGTCAGGCTTCTGCCAACTTCCCTTGCACCCAGGCCGCGTCGCGAATGAATGAATATTAACGTTGGAAACCTTGTCGCGTTTATATTATATTACGTAGTTTGAATAATTCCTGTGAGCGAGTGGTCAGGATTATGCCAACGTCCCTTGCGCCCGTGCCGTACTGCGGCGAACATAAAAAGAACCATCGCCCCTCATGGACGACTTGGAGACGCTTTATACAAGGAGATCACCGTGAGGTCTAACTTCCCTTACCCGCTAGCTGAAAAAATCCTCTCCAGGGAGTGGCGCAGCGAGACGCTTGGCTCGCTGAACACCCTAAAAAGAGCAACCAGCTTTGCCCTACCAAGCCCTAGTGATTCCCCACACCGTTCTTACTTCTCCCTTTAGTCCCTCCTTCCTTCACCTAACTGCCTTAATATTTCCTACCTCCTTCCGCATTGGGTAATTGCCCCCCCCCCCCCACCAAATCCAGGAGCTGATATCACACTGTTCAGCAGAAAAGATTTTCCATTGTCGGGTAGCCCAGGTAGCAGCACTTGAGCTTCGTAACCGGAATACTGCGTGTTTGAATCTCAGTCCTTGCACTATCATATGTATCATATTTTTCCGCCATGAAATTCTGTTCTATGTACTTAATTGATTCTTATCTGTTACTGAATATGTTTGGAATGAGAATAACAAGCAAGGATTATAAACAAGAACGTGTATTTTCAATCTGAATTCCCAAGCAGAAATTTCACTCATCGGAAAAATATTCGCTTCCCAGAATAAAATATACTTTTTTAGGGTAAGTTTATTTAGATAACTACAAATAAAACACGATTACATTAATGGAAAGAGAATTTCCGCAAAAAATGACAGAGCTTTCAAACAGTCAGTTCTTCTGTGAACAAGGCTTTGAGAACATCATAATTCCCTTACTTTTCCTTACTGGAAGAGAATAAATTTATAAATATTTTAATGAATGAAAAAGGAACTTGAAGAAGGGGAAGTACTCAGAATTGAACACGCATCCTTTCAGTCACGAAGTTGGAGCTCTGCTACAAAGGCCAAGAATAACAAGTGAAGGTCTATTGAAAAACTTATTGTAGAATTTTGAGCGGAAGGATCCCAAAGAAAGTAAGAACTGTGATGAGGTTGAAAATTACAACAGATAAACTTTCCTGAATCCCATTTAAGAACCCAATCAACATTTTTATACAAAGATTCCCAGCCCAAAATAACTAGTAAAGCTCTAATAAAAACCTTCTTCTAAAATTTTGAGCGGAAAGACCTGAACAAATTTAAAATTGCGATCAGGTTGAGAACGAACTCGTTCTCAAATTTTGAGTGAAAGAACTTGAAAGAGAAAACCCCTTTTGGCTTTTATTTTAAACATAAACCACATTATCAAAGAAGTAATCCCAGCTTATGATACCTTGTGAAGCGAGCAACTGCGCGGAGGTCAGGAATAACAATTGAAAAACTCTTCGTGTTCTGCAAGAATATTCCTCTCTTATGCGAGTACGTACAGGAATTTGAAATTTGCTTTTTACTATAGCTTTGCTTATTATTCTGGACTCGGAATATTCATATGAGAATGCGTTTGATTTCTTCGAATTAAAGCCAAAAGAGCTTTTCTCGAAATAGACGAAGAGACCTATCTTTTTCTACGACTAAATTTATGGTAGTTGGACCTTGAGGACGCAGAAGAACGGCAGTGAGTAAAATACTCAAAGTCGTGCTATCATAAACCCTCCATGATACTAATCCTTTTCAACACCTCGAAAATTGATTATTTATATGCTTATATTTGTGACAGCATATATATTTATATTAATATAGAATATTAATTTGATGGTAAACCTGAAAATGCTATCATTTCGACGTATAACGTACAGCTGACAAGATACATACAAAATATTTCATACATTCTGATATCTTCGAAACAAATTAGGATATTTCTAATTCCGGAAGTCCGTAGATTTTGAGTTTCCAACATAGGGATCTCTTAGTCGGAAATCGAGGGGAGATTCTCCCTATTATTCGAAGCTGTTACGTCCGACCACTTACTACCCCATAGCACGGAATGTTCCTGGAACGTGGATAATCTCCGCTCTTATGCGATGTTCCCGTGGAAAGTTCCAAGGATGTTCCACTGGAACGTTTCAGCAGCAATGTTCCGGGGTAACGTTCTAGAAACAACTAACTAGGATGGTTTTTGTTATTATTAACAACAAACATGCCACAAACCATAGAAATAGGTAAAAATGGATGTCATTTCATAATACATGCAGATATCGTATTATAGTGTAGTATACGTTGTACTTGAAATTTGAAAATGACATCCATTTTTACTTATCTATTATTTTTTACGAGATATATTTGTCGTTAAAATAACAATAACAAAAGGTCCGAAAAGTTTCAGTGGAATTGTGCAGCGGAACATTACTGAAGGGTGGACATTGTCCACGTTCCAGGAATGTTCCGAAAGATCCCGCGGAACGTTCTGTGCTATTAGGGTGGGAACCCATGGCTTCTACCTGGGTCGCTATCCAGATGAAGTAATGAAGCTCTTTATAGGAAGCCTCTTGTATAGTTTCTCGTTTGCCAGAAAAATTTGAATTATATTTACAAAACCAACTTCATGAGCCCTCGGGAAATTCTCAAGTTAATATTATTCTTATTACAATTTCAAAGTGGAAATCTACGAGCTGTTGTACTTTGGACCATTTAAAAGGACTACCCAAATTTTTCGGAATTCCCACCTACGTACATGTAGAGATTCTTCTCTCAATCTTTTGAAAGTCTAAGAATTTTCAGTCAATATTCAGTGATTTTGTATCGGCAGGGATACTATTAATTAAATAGTATGGTATGTGTCCTACGTATCAAAAGGTATACAGGATATCCCGCGGTGACTGAAGTTGATTTCAAGGAGGTTGGTGCAAAAAAAATTAAGAAAAAACGTTCCCTAAAAATTGTTGGGTCCGAAGGTCATACTTGGCTCGACAGAGGTTACAAGTTGTACGTACGTTTGAGCATGTATAGCGTGCGCGCGCCGTGACAGAAAGGCGGTTTCACCACCGAAACACTCGACGAAGCAATGGCCATCACACCGTCCGCTAGTGCTAGACTTTCATCAAATCTAAAACTCCTCTTGTACGACAGAATGTGCAAAAATAAGCCTCGAGCCCAACAATTTTTAGGGGCTTTTGCTTATTTTTTGTGCACCCCCCCCCCCCCTTAAAATTACCTACAGCTTTCACTCAATTGGTAATACCATAGTTATACCCGACGAAAATATGTAACAGGAAAAGAGTGACAGGTCTGTCATATTTTCCCTGGAGTTGTTTCGCGACCACAGGAAAACGACAAGAAAAAGAACAGAGAAAACGACAGGTAGGCATCGATTATGTGACACATGCTCTAAACGCTATCAAATAGTTTACTTATAAATCTGCTAGTCATCGACACTTGAAAATGCTCAGATCTCGTTTGTTTTTCCTTATCACATATGCAAGTATCCTGGGTTTTCACCTGCAATAGAAACGTGATCATTACGAAAAAAATCTATTTGATTTCGTTTTTTTATTTATAATATATTTTTATAATACTCAATTCACTTCAATAGTTTTTACTGCATTACACGTGCGACGTGCATGTCAGGTGAGCGATATTATTATAAAGTAAGGACAATTAGGGTCTGTAATTTGCGGCTGTCAATTTTCCTGCCAAAGGCCAGTCAACGAAGGACTTCAACATCAAATCCAATCCTAATAAGCTGTCTTTTCTTGGATGCCTTCCAGATGGTGTGCTTACCTGCCGGAAAGAATTCAGTAAAGATAAACCTTGAGCAATAGCAACGAAATTCATTTTTGTTAATTTTCTTCTGTTTCCATGGAAATTGTCACTTCAAGTGGAAAAAAGTTGAACAGAAAACTATTTAGCATCTAATTCTGCACAAATAAAAATATACCACATGTATACCCTTTTTCGGGTTTCTCAATATCTATATTCTCCCCTCCCACATGGTATCGTCAGCCATCAAACCCGTCAACTCAAATCCCTAACCAAAATCCCTAATCAACCCAACTCTCACACTAAGCCTCCAAGCAATGCCTGACGTACTCAATCCTATAGGATTTTCAATATCTTGAACCCCTACCGTCTGCAGCCGAATTTTTATTTAGATCACTCGCATTTGCCTCAACATTTAATCAGGGTAGTGGAAAACTGTCGATTACCGACAGGCGAATGTGGACATTCGATAGCATTCGGATGTCCCCATCCATCCTCGGCGTCACATCTCCCGGTCGACAATAGTTAAACGTAGTGAAAACACGACTGCGCGAGGATACCCCCCCCCCCCTTCAGCTACTTACGTCAATACAACTACCTCATATGGGACATTCTTTTACAAATCGAACAGAGAATTGACCGACCCATTTTTGATTGCGCTCATACATTTTTTACGGGTTCTTTATCAAAAAAGAGAAGACACGTATTTGGGAATTTTTTTTATTTTACAATTTTTTGAGAAATAGGAAGGGTTGAAAAATTGAGAATTTAAGAGAAGACTATTTTTAAAAAAATCATAACTCCTGTTCCATATGAGCTAGAGACCTAAATTTTTTTTTATTTGAAACGTTAAAAAACGAGCTTCAATAAAAAAACCATGCCAGAATTATTAATAACAAATTAAAGTGTTGTAAAGAATTGAAAATTATATATCGATTTTTTACTAGTTTGAGCCCCATGAATTAAGTTTTTAGTATTTTCATCGTATTCTACGTCAAATTTCCGATCGAAAACGATTTATTTCAAAATAGTGAAATTATTATTACTATCGGAAAAAATTTAATGTATCTAGCGCTGTCGAGCGCGGTACCTCACACCGGCGCGCGTATTCATCGATAAAGCTTTTTAAAAGCGTGGTGACAATCGCTTTTCTTCTTCTTCGTACTCAGTATTTGTCGAATAACGACATGTTACGTTTGGTAGAGCTTCTGTCGCCCAGGTAAATAATTCTCTAGGTGTACGAATAGGATTATTTACTCTTTGTAGGCTAGCTCTAGCAGCAAGTCTTTTTAGACTGCCACCAATTCCATCACATGGTCCTTTTCTATGCGAACTAGGAAAAGTGCCACTCAGCTGCTATTTTAAAATCTTGTTCGTGATGAGTAAGATTAATAACATTTTTTTTGTTCTTGTATTGCTCACTGGCACCGTCAGAAAAATATATTATTTTGTTAATCCACTGTAAATTATAGTACGAAGAAGAAGAAAAGCGATTGTCACCACACTTTCAAAAAGCTATAACGATAAAGGGGACCTAAAAATATCATTGTGTGATTCCAGTTTCTCTTCAAGAATTGGAAGCAAAGCAATGTTCCTTGTATGAAAAGAAAAATATTGTAAAAATTTGTAAATAAGAAATGTTAAAATTTGAGGAATTATTGTATTGTATTGAGGAAGTATTGTATAACATAAAACTGAAAGAGGTACTTATTCACTAAGACAACCTACCGAAATCCTGAAATATATATATATGTATATAATATAAATGGAAATAAACCATTGGAAAGAAAGAAAAAGGAGAAGAGAGAAAGTGAGAATAGAGCATAAGAATAAAAATGTAAAATAGGTCAAAATTAAGATCGAGTTAAGGACTTGCGAACAAACAGGTATAGAAAGAGACGAGAAGAGCAATGCGTGTAAGCGATAAAAATGGCAAGGCGATAAGGCAATGCGTTGAGGCGATGCGTGCGAGGCGTTGAGACAAAGAGAAAGGCGATGCGTGCGAGGCGTTGAGGCAAAGCGAGAGGCGATGCGGCAATTTGAAGTTTGTAAAGTTAGGATATAAGATTAGAATAAGATTACTGTAAGGATTGTAAATACATGTAACATCTGATGTAGCAGACATAGTCTGCGTATTTTTAGGCCCTAGAGGCTAGAATAAAGCATCTATTATATATAAATTATTTAATTGTTAACAATCAAATAATTTAAATTATTTTAAATTATTTCAGGTGGTTTTTATTTGATTATGAAGGGTTCAATTTTCAAGTAATTTCCCATTTTACTTCAAAACTTCTGATAGGATATAAAGCCTAGATGTATTAGACTATTGGATTTGTGTATCGATTAATATCGATGTCTGAAATATCTTCTCTAAAATTTGGAATTGGGTGGCTGAGAGGAAGCTTATGATTTTATATTATCACATTTTTTTATGTTTCTCAACAATTGGCATTGTTAATGAACATTTTGTGACTGTTCTACGGTTCGAGAGTATCAGGATTGCATAAGCGTCAAGAAGTGGCATGAATCTTTCAGGCGGGGAGGGAGAGGTTGATGCGGCCCACGGTCTAATTAGAAGTGTACTGAATATGGTGCGGCCTTTGTTTCATTGCTTGATTGTACTTTCTCTCTCTTCGCCTGCAGGGTAATGTGTGCAGGTATAACAGCACGGAAGCGGCAATCGCATTGGCCACGGTCATATATTCTTAATACCTGTGTAGGCTGTGAGGACAAGCAATTAAAATAATTTTTAGATTGCCCCACTCACAGGACCCACCGTATCAAACCCGTCCTGGAATGAAAGCAAGCGTCCTCGGTTGTTACCAGTGTCCGATGCCATTGGCTCTCCCGCACTAGACACCTTACTCTATTCTCTATTTCCTTCAACATGATAGATGCAGGGTGCATTCTCAGAGGTTTACATTCCGTTGATTTTATTGTTGATATTGTTGGATTTATTGTCAATCCTAATCTTTTAATCCTAGTATTGATGGCATTGGCTGTCGAATATATTCAACCACTAAGTTAGGGTATAACTTTCCAATACGGCTGATATTGGTATGAAACTTGGATGTCGCAAATCCGGAAAGTCTCCAACGATGGTCTGAGTAGAAGTGGAGCCTTACAGGTTTTATGGGTGACTGTCTCGTAGATGGGAAACATACCTGGACATAACAAGTAATTCTTCAGTTGTCTACATTGAGTCTGCTCCGTTTGAGTTAAGAGCATGTAAGTTTGTTCTGTCTCCTCTATGGCTAGATGCGAGAATCGCGGACGTACATACGCTCTTCCTGTTCCGTTCCCTAAAATTGGTTGTTGTACTGGCAGTAGGTGCATTGCATAGATGACATATTCCGTTTTGTCCAGAAATGGTATATCAAGCAACACGTAAAGTGTACTGTTTCTGCAACTAATTGTTACCACTGCGGTTTGGGCCAATTCCTCGATGCTCACATGAGGCCCTGAAACTGGGAACGCTACCTTAGGTGCATGGTCTTCGACGTCTCTGTAGATAGGTTCTAGTTGTCCCGATGTTAGTAACGCTGGATGCAGCTTCCCCTCCCTTGCCGCATGTATAACATCCATAATTCTATCACCTGATCGGATGTAGTCATCTATCCCGTTCCCCAAAGCTTGCAAACCCTTAGTTAATGCGGCAGAATAGGTGAGATTGGTAAGTACTGAAGAGACCTCGTTGATGTGTTTGATGAGATTGATGATTTGCTTCTGCATCTGTTGCTGTCGGTGTTCATGTCCTTGTGTGACTTGGTGTAATTCCTCTAGTTGAGATAGGATTACGTGCGTTTGTCGACCTACCATTTGTGATAAATTTGCTTGAGCAATGTTGAGGTCGTCGATTCTTGCGTCCATAGCTTGTTTATCGTCGTAAGTCAACAGGCCTGCCACTGGTCCAACAATTTCTCCTATGAATCCCAACAGTGAGGTAGTTCTTCGTACCCAATACCGATTGGCTACTGTGAGGGATGGTGCTTGTTGGAGTGAAACGTTAATTCTTTGATCTCCAGACTAATGTCCTTCCGAAGTCGGTCTGTGATATCCAATTTAGTCTTCAGGTTGTAGTTCAGAATAATTTGTCGGCAGTCTTCTTCCAATCTGGGTTGGCAATGCAGTGCTAGATTTTGGAATCGGTCCTGGATATTCGTCAAGGAATCCTGAAACTTACTGACATGCAGGAACGTAGTTATTCTCCAATAACTGATCATACGTCTCATAGGCCCTCAATTCTCGTAGAATATACCACACGCAAAAAAATACAAGACGCGCCTGGTCACAGGACGCATGACACCGTTGATGCTCGTTTGATCGTAGCCGTGTCGATGACGAGAGCAAATGCGGATGGTTTCGAAGCGTTGATACGAGCGCCGTCCTGACTCCGAAAT
>WSXT02055705.1:0-12811 GCA_011762715.2 Neuroterus valhalla
ATTTATATATATCGCTTGTGTTTATTTTCTCTCTGACAATGATTCTTGTAAACGGAAGGTTTTTTGAACTATCTTATTAATTTTTGGCAGACGATAAATATCAAATAATTGGAGAATGGCTGCATCTACTCGCATCAAAAAACCAAATTCTTCATTTTCAATCTTTATTGAATTTTATTTTTCCTATACCTCATACCTGCTCCATAACCTCTGCCCTTTTTTTATTCTTTCTAGTATTTGTGCCTAATGATCTCTATTTGCTTGCAAGTTGTATCCAAAATTTTCAAACTTTTTTACTCCTTCCATCTCAATTCCCTTCCATCTCCCAGTCTATACTTTTTTCCTTCCCCCTTTTTTTCCGCAACTCATGATCCTTGTCCTTTCTAAATATAATTTCAATTTCTTCTCAGCTAAGTATTTCTTCAACATTGCAATTAGAACCGCCACCCCCTCTTCATCTCTGTTATCATTACTATATCATATGCGTATGCAAGTTATTATATATTTACTTCCATCATTTCAACACCTCTCCATCCTTTTCTGCAGATTGCTCTTTCCAAGTCTTAGATCACGATGTCAAATAAGAGTGTGCCCAGAGTACACCATTGTCTTACTCCTCGCACTAACCAGACTCTATCCCCTACTTGACCGGCTAACTGTACATTGCTTTTTGGTGTCACGAACGATTTCTCAAACTCTCTCTATTATCATTCCCTCTGATTCGATGTCACTTCCCTATAATCCTCAAGAGGGGAGTAGGATCAAAAAATTGATTTTTTTTGTTGCATTTTCTTATAGTGAAACATTTCAAGAATATTGTTTCCAAATTTCAAGCTAATTGGAACAAAAATCTCAAACTTATACACCTTTCTGAAACACGAGGACAGCGCTGGAATCGATGATTCAGTGTAATTTTTAGAAAATAAATACATTTTCGCTTTTTTACAGTTCAAAACTTCAAACGCGTTTTTCTCAAAGTCATAGTTTCGAAGTCGCTGTTTACTCTCCTGAAAAAATACTGAACCGATCGTTCTCAAATTTGGTACACACTTTCTACGTACATATTGACAGGGTCCGACGGACCATGAAAAGTTAAAAAATTGAAAAATCCATGATTGTACAACGTTGAACCCAAAAAAAACATGTATTTCAATAAAAAAATTTCACCCATTTGGATTATACAACTCTACGTTGAGATATGATGAACACCGCATATAAGAGACGTCATCGTAAATCTGCTGCCACCGGCTTATTTCTTCACATTTTTGTTCCAAAATTGAGGTAAATCTTCTTGAAATGTTACTTGATAATATGCCGAATACTAGATCAAATTTACTTTTGTAATATTCCCAAAAAAAATTCATGAAAAAATATTTTTTTAGACCTCCCCCCCCCCCCCTAACCTCCTCTCTATTGCCTTTTTCAATATCGGTACTACTTTTCCTTCTTTCTATATCGCTGGCCAAATCTCTCCTCTTCATACCCTATTCCACATTTTCCATGCCCATTCCTTCAGTTTACTCCCCTCACATTTCCATACTTCATTTAGAATTCCATCGAGGCCTAGAGCTTCCCCCTCTTCCATTGTTCCTTAAATATTGATTATTTCTTCTCTTGTTATGTCTCCTCTCTCGTCTCTTTCCGTGCTCTCTTTCCTATCTTCCCTAAAAATATCCTCTATACCTCCTAGCAAATTCATGAAATACTTTTTCTATTCTTCCATCTAAATATCCCGGCTAACACTTCTTCTTGTTTTCTCCCTCTATTTACCACTTTCCGAACCTCTTCTTCTACTCTAGTCTCCTCCACCTCTTCTTCGAACCTCCCGTTTTCCTCCCCTTTTTTCTTATCATACATCTGAGTATATTTCTTTCCTATTCTGTATTCATCTCCACTACTATTCCCATTCCTCAATTTCCTTAGTTCTTTTCTCACTTCCCTCTTTTCCACTTCACATTCTTCATTTCATCCATCGCCTGACCGCTTTCCTTATATTTTCTCATCAATATCATAGACATAGGGTCTAGTAAGACATAGGTCTTTGTAACGATGAAAGATGTCGGTCTCAATGTAAGTATTGTAGTAGGCTACTCAAGGTATTTTCATGATACATTGGAATGCATACCGTCAGATACTATTATACAACGCTGGGTGCAAGGGCATAAAATATCAATTAATCAAAACGTTATTCAACTAATATTACTCCCAGATCTACATTTTTCAGGGAGAGAATTCGGAGATCAAACTAATTCCATTAAAAAACTTTTACAAAAAAAGGCAATTTTGTAATGGAATTCAGTGTGTAACTAATTTCCATCATCCTTCCTTCTGGTATTCAAACCGAATGGAGAAAAGAGAGTTATTCTGAATTTGGAAATACTGGAAAAAATCATTGATACCCCTCATTCCAAAATGGAGGATAGAAATTTATTATCCCCGTACATTGAAAGTATCTGAAATTTCAACGTACTTCTTTTCAAGGAAATTGAGAGGAGTTTACGTGCTAACCTCTTGTCCAGTGCGCTCTATCCCCTGTGTTTACAAAACTTACAAAACCAGTAGTCCGCCATTCGAGATCTACATGCCTCATATCGGTTAGATATCTATATGATTCCTAGTCACAGCCAAAACAGACAGCAGTATTTGATCAATGTTAAGAAACTAGATCATTTTTAGAATATCTAGGATTTTTGCTAAGTTTAGAAAAATTTCAGTCGCAGCCATCCGTTACATTTGAATTCGTAGGTTACATGCCTAATTTGAAAATTTTCGAACTCGCATTAACAAATAAGAACAGGAGAAGCATTATTAGTCTAGCTCGAAATTCAAAGGATGATAAAAGTTGGGTGATCAAGGATTTGACATAGTTTTAGGGTATATTCTCGTATAAAAAGGTATGAAAAGGTATACATCTCATGGGGGTGGGAAGCCACAACTGCGACTAGTCATGGTAATGATGTCGGTCATACACCTTCCCTTTTTCTAAACCTCGAGGAAGCGGAAGTTACCGCTGCGATTGGTCATTAGAATATTTCAAGTCACATAGATTGCCCTTTTCTCAAGTCTCGTGGGGCGGGAAGTCACTCTTATGATTGGTCAAAGAAATAAAAAAGGTCGACTACGTTCCTTTTTCCTCAAAACTTGTGTGGTCTCGAAGTCTCCCTGTGATTGATCGCAGGGATAATGTAGATCACATACCTTCTTCCTTTACCTATTCTCGTTAAAGTGGAGAGTTACAGCTGCAACTAATCACAGAAACAATGTAAATCAATACCTTTATCTTATCTTAAGTAACGTTCGGGCGTAGAGGCTATGACTCATCACAGAAATAACGTAGATCACATACTTTTTCATTTCCTCGAGTCTCGTTGAAGCTTGGAGGCGCCGCTGTGAGCGGCCATAGAAATAATGTAGAACACATGCCTTCCATTTTTTTGAATTATTGTTGAGGCGTTAAGGCACCACTGTGACTGATAACAAGAATGATGTTAACCCCATACCTTCGCCTTTCCTCATGTCCCGTGATGGCAGAAGTCCTCACTATGACTAATTATAAAAATAATGCAGGTCTCATAGATCTTCCTTTTACCATGTCTTGCGGATGCGGAAAGTCATCCTTCTGACTGGTCACACTAATAATGTGAGTCACATACCTTCCCCTTCACCAAGTCCCGTAAGGACAAGAAGTCATCCCTGGGAATGATCCTAGGTATAATGTAATTGACATACCCTAATTGACCAAACCTAACGGTTGGTAATCGAAATAATGAAGATCACATGCCTTCCCCTTCTCTCGAATCTCTAGAGGGCGAAATGTCATCTCTGTGACTGGAGATCAACAAAATATTGTTGGTAGCATATCCTTCCCTTTTCTCAATTCTCGTAGGGGGAATAAGGGCACGCCTGTGACTGGACATATAAATAATGTAGGTCACATAATTTTCTCCTTTTCTACGTCATGTGAGAACAAGAAATATCCACAGTAAATGGTCATAGAAATAATTAAGGTGACATATATTCCCTTATACCCAAGTCTCGTGAGTAACATAGTTTCCACTTTTATCAGGTCTAGTGAGGGCAGAAAGTCATGCCTGTCATAAAAAAAATTTTGTCACATACATTTTCCTTCCCTCAA
The DNA here is from genome assembly GCA_011762715.2 of Neuroterus valhalla. Taxonomy (NCBI): domain Eukaryota; kingdom Metazoa; phylum Arthropoda; class Insecta; order Hymenoptera; family Cynipidae; genus Neuroterus; species Neuroterus valhalla. Next base: position 4,136 of record WSXT02055705.1, read on the forward strand.
GTCTCGCAGGCGTGGAAAGTCGCACTTATCACTGGTCATGAATATAATGTAAGACCTTCCCCTTTTCCCAAGTCTCATGTGGGTGCGAGGTCACTAGTATGACTGGACATAGAAATAATACAGGCTACACAGCTTGCTCTTCTCTTAAGTCTTGTAGGTTAAGAAGAACCCCTATTACTGGTCATAAAAATAATATGAGTCACATACCTTCTTTATTCATCAAGTTGAGACGATCAACACATTGCGATTTAGAGTTTTTCCGCGTTTTAGAACCAGCAATTTTCGAGCAAGTCGTCTGTTCAGTTTGATCTTTAGATTTTGAATAGTGCGTAGAAGTGTGAATATATTTCAACCAATCGACATACTCTACGAGCGGTCGACGGGTTTGCGAATTAAACGAATGCTTGGCTGGGAGAAGGGGGAAACTTATTTCAAATGTCCGAAACGAATTCAGACGACGCTTTGTGTGCGATCGTAATTGTTATAAATCTTCGTTTTTGAATTTGTGATTTGCCAGCGTTCCTGAGTGAGTAGTTTGTAATTTCCGACATTAGGTGTATAAAGTTATAAACATTTTCTGTACAGTGTGAACATTAAACGGTTTTCGGTATTTTTCTTGCTTGCAGGGCACGCGAAAGTCCCAGTTGTCATTTAACTTGAAACTAACTGCCTTTTGCGGCCAGCAATGACAAATTTCTTCCGGAAGGATGAAGGTCGAGTTATTCTGAAAAAACGAGCTATAATTCTGGTCAAAGTATTGAGGATAATCCTATCTCAATTTTTGTTTATCATCTCAGAAAGGCCTGGTAATTTTCTCGTTCTTTTTGGCTGATAAAATCCTACGAGCGAACCGTTCGACTCTGGGCAAAAGTATCTTTTCTTATCGCCATCGATGTGCCATCCACAAGGTATTTTTGTTGTATTATATCAATATTCAACCATGACCATCATGTGCAATGACGTTCTACAGTATTTTCGGATATTGTAACTCGAATTTGGAACACGATTTTATTTGCACATTTCACTGACCGAATCCAAATTGACTTTCAAAAATTTATTGTGTTATAGTTGCGACCGTTTTATATTTATTTTATATCGTATGCGTATATTGTGTGTTTAATGTGTTAATGATACAATTTTTCTATGATAGATTGAAAATTTTGGAATAAATCATGTACTTTAATTTCGCACCTTACATGTTGGATTTTACCAAATTTATTCTGGCATGAACCAAGGGCATTTTCCTCTGCAAATCATCTTTTTCGAATTCGGACAATTTATTTATTTTTGACAATTAGGTTAGACTCTTTCAATTTATCTTAACAATATAAAAAAAAGTAACAAAATCGTTACATCTTTGGCGCCCGAACAGGGACTTGACCGAGCTGTCCTAAGTCTTATCATTTGAATTATTTGTATTGTTTTGATGTCAAGTTTGGTGACAACACCTATTAATAAACTGTCAAAGAGGTTGCCCTTGTGCGAGCCTTCAGATAATCCAACACGTAAACAGCGTTTTAAAAATGATTTCGAAATTTTATCTGCGAGACGAAATTCGACTAGTGAAATGAGTCAAGAAAATAAAGATAATACTGAAATCGAGCGGTTGTGTCAGCAGTTCACTCGTTTGCAAACGCAGAACAAATCTCAGCGTGATGAGATAGTTCGGTTGCGGGAGCAAGTACCGTTACAGGGAGATTCCGGAAATCTTATCAGTCCATTAATTGGAGGGCTTCGCGTGGTTAATATTGACATAAAACCTCCTAAATTTGAAGATGATCAAAAACGAAATCCTAAAGAATTTCTCGATGCTTTGGTAATATATCTTACTGTTAAAAGAATACCCGAAGCTCATAAATTATCAATTTTGGATAATTCTCTCGAGGGACTAGCAAAAATCTGGCTTGAGACTCGAAGAAATATTATCAATAATTTTGAAAATTTTTAAACCGAATTTCTCACAGAATTCTATTTAATCCCCATCAGAGTGAAATTAAAATCGAGATGGCAATCCAAACGATTTGACCCCAGCCAGGTTTCCTTACAAACGTATTTTTTGAGTCAGGTCAAAGAAGCCTAGTATTTTCTACCCCAAATGGAGCCATTTGAGATAAATTACAGTATCGTACAACAAATGCCCATTCGTGTTAGAGAAGCCCTGGCCGTTATCGATTTCGAGGACCTAAACAAAGTCACTCGAGCACTTGCGAATTTAGATCTCACTCATGATGAGAAAATCAATAAATAATAAACGCCAACAAATTCAGTCTCATTCGACGAGCAATGATAATAAGAAGGATAAATTTACAATCCGAAATATTCAAGCACCACAGCTCACCGGCATGACATTTGACCAAAATGGATATGATTTGAACAATGCTTGTCATAATCCGGTACACTCTTGTTGTGATGATATACAGAGTGCAAGTTCCAATATTTCTAGAATTCAACCTATGATGTCGTGTGCATGTAGTGGTCTCTCAATTCCTGCTTGCGATAAACAACACTCCGTTCCTTTACCGAACATGAGCCTTCCCCCACCCCCATTACCCAATACGAGTGTCGTGAACTCATCTAATCATTTAAACTCATACTAGGTACGTTATGTTCAGGTCTACTAACGCGCCAGGACCCGTATGATACGTTCGAGGACCTTACTAGAAATGCGACATTTAACCCCCAATCTAATATAAACACGAATGTTTCAAAATTTCCGCAATGCTTGCAAATGATGATTGCAAGCTTTTCTGTACCATTTTATGCTCTGGTCGACACGGGTAGTCAGATAACATGCATCTCTGAAACTTATTATGATTATTTATCGCAGCACAGAAAGATAATTGATTTACCGGTTTCTAACGTTGTTTTGATTACCGCAATAGGAAAGAAACTCACTACCATTAAGAAGCAAATAATGTTAGAAATTCATTTGGTGATTTGATCTTGAATGTTTGTTTCTTGGTTGTACCTCGATTGACCAGTAGTATGATTTTTGGAGATGACTGGCTAATAAAAAATTAAGTAATATTGAATTAGAATCACCGTTGTTTACAAATTCGCCTTATCATATAGATCATAGGAATTCTAAGCAAAAATTAACTGAGGATTTGTATTATGATGCGATCATGATTAATTCTTCGAATAATTATCTTCAAACAAATCCAGCTGGTATCAAAAATGAAAAAGTCTATTCTCATGACTCGCTTAAGTTTTACGCTAATGTATCTGAAATTTATTCGAAAGTTATTTCAAATTCTACGGAAGCGGTATCAAACTGTACTTTTGAGGGGGTACAACAAATGGAGGATCGCACAAAAAATGACGCGGTTTCTCAATTGTCGATTCCATTTTAGATCAAAATAAAGTATCATGCAATAGTTCATTTATTCAAAATTCTAAATCAGGTCCAGAATTGGGAATAAATACCTTAGCTCGCGCAAATGTTGTACAGGATAGTATCATCGAATATGATTACTGTGCGGATATGCTAAATATCGGAAACCCTGATGTGCATATTAGCGGTGCATCCCCAATTACAGCGAGTTTGTCTGATGAAGCATCCGATAGTGTGATTCTGGAAAATAATCTATTTCAATCTGCAGAAATCGATGAAATTGTCGAACAACTGGATTTTTGACATTGTCATAATTTGAATGTCAAATATGACGTAAATGAGAACATGAATGATATCCGATGGATCGCGTGTACACTGGTGGGAGTAAAGACTGAGGAGAAAAATGTTTTTGTCGATAAAATGAGTCGATTCCAAGAGTTATTTTCATTAAAAATAAAAAGTGCTGATATATATCAACATAATATCAAATTAAAAGGCAATCAACCCGTGGTTAGAGAACTTATCCTGTGCCTTTGGTCTATCGAGAAGCAGTCGGGCGAGAAATTAGAAAAATGTTGGAGGGAATCATAGAAAGATCTAATAGCTCTTATTGTAACCCATTGCGGATCGTGATAAAGAAGGATGATAGTATTAGAATTTGCTTAGATGCGCGATATGTGAACAATGAAATTAAGTCGGATGATGAGTCTCCCCCACTGATTGGAGAGTTAATGCAAATATTCCATGGCGTTCGTCATATGTCGACAACTGATCTTACCAATGGATATTAGCAGATTTCTTTGGAAGAAGAGTCTAGACAGTATACAGCGTTCCTTTATGATTCAAAGTTGTATCATTTTTGCCGGATATCTTTTAGTGTAAAGACTGCCGTTTCCGGGTTTATCAGGTTGCTGAACCAAGCTTTAGGAAATGCATTCAACTCGATTTTAACTACATACATTGATGACCTTCTGATAGCTACTAAGGGCTCGGTTATGGAACATTTTTCTGCTTTGGAATCAATTCTCGCGGTGTTACAGGACAACAATTATACGTTGAAATTTTCAAAATCAGTTTTTTGTTGTACCTCGGTAGAGTTTTTAGGATTGGTTGTTTCGGTTCATAGAATTCGACCGAATCCAGATCGTCTCAAAGTTATCAGGAGTTTTCCAAAACCAAGAAATCGAACTCAATTGCAGCAATTTCTCGAAGTCTGTTTATATTATAACCACTTCAGTGTGCGTCACGCTAATTTCATTGGTCCTTTCAGAAATTTGTTGAGAAGCAAAAATCCATGGATTTGGACTAATGAGCATAAAAAAGCTTTCATTTCATTAACACAGAATTTTGCAGAATATGTGATGTTGAGTCATTACATACCAGATGCGATGTTTTAATTACAAACCGATGCATCGAACAAAGGTATAAGCGGTATATTATATGAAATTAATAGTGAAGGTCGACATCATATAATCTCGCTGATTTCCAGATGTCTTAATGCCGCCGAAGTTAACTATACAACGACGGAACAGGAACTACTTGCAATTGTGTATTCTGTTACTAAGTTGAGAACGTTTTTAATAGGAAAATAATTTGAAATCATCACAGATCATAAGGCAATAACTTTTTTCCAAAGTACAATGCATCAAAATTCTAGAATCACTCGATGGAGCACTGCATTACAGCAATATGAGTTTGACGTAAAGCATTGCTCGGGGCGTGACAATGTTGTCGCTGATTTTTTTAGCCGAAACCCAGAAGAGGAATTTGAAGTTGAAGAACCCGATATGTTGATAGTTAAGAATTTGATTGTGGAACTACCTATAAGTTTGGAGAAGACTCGTGTTTGTGCGACACGATAGAGAACTCCGTAAAGATTTAAAGAACATCATCAGTCTGCAGTTGCAGGATCCATATGCCATGCAAATTAAAGATAAACTCACGGTCGATAAAGATCAAGATTATTTTGAGATTCACGAGGGAGTACTTTTTCATTAGGATTCGTATGTAGGTGCTTGGCAAATTGTTTTTCCTGAAATCTTGACTATCTGAGGAACCGATAGAGATTTTTTTAATTTAATGTGCTCAAATTGAAGATACACTTTCAGGCTCTATATCATATTATTTCCGGATTTCCGCAAAAATTTCCCTAGGTAATGCTAAAAGTTGAAGTCGAGGTACAAAATTTTAGAAAATCTAGAATTTTCCTCAAAAACTTATCACCTGATGTATTCTCTTCAGGAGATAAAAAAAATCTGTTTGATATCAATACACGTAGAATCTCATAGGCTTTCCAACTGTTTTTTTGTTCCCTATCATTTTTTGGCGGAGTTATCGTGAATCGAAGCCAGCAGTGAGTCTGAATTGTGCTCGCGTCAATCGGTCTCATAATTTCCGACGAAATTTACCTTTTTTTTCATAAGTCACGTTCGTGTTAAGCCACCGCTTTAAATGATCATGGAAAAAATGTAGATCAGATACTTTTCTCTTTTCCCAACTCTTATTAGGGGGGGAATGAGAGTGAGATGCCTCTATTTTTCAGACACATTATTTATCACTCGATATTCATTCTCCTTGATGAACTCATTTCCAGATCATTCAAAGATTTATTCCATGGGCACTGGTAAGCAAACATTGGAAGCCTCAATGGAACAAGTACTTATTTTAAATGAAGAAAGCTGTTCCATTCCCATAATATTTATTGATTCAACCAAGAATAATTTCCAACAAAAAAAACCCCATTCAAATTTCTTAACTATTCCTTTGGCATAAAGAACAATATCTAAAACATGTATTCGAATACGTAATAGAATGCCTAATACATATTAGTCCTAAACTTGGTATAAAAGGAGACTCTGGGACATCTCATAATTGATACAATTTATTGAACATGTGTTGAAGAGTTTTTCTCCGTACAAGTTGAGTCGCAAAAATATTCAAGATAACATTTTCTCTTGTTGTTTATCATGATTGTTTTACCTGTCTAATAATCTGAGATTCGGAATCCACATTATAAACCTGTTGGCTTAAATTGAGTAAGAGTATTTTTCTCAGTTTTGTAAACCTTTATTCCCGAAATTTAAATTTGAAAATTTGAACTCAAGCGCACGCTTCACCTCTGCCTGGCTGAAGATGGGCTTGAGCCGAGCGTTTCAGGTCAAAAATTCAAATGTTCATATATCGAGCATTGAGGCGAACTGGGCGAAAACAAAAAAAACATGTATGCCACATTTTGAGCTAATTACACCCTTTGAAGTCTGAGTTTAATCAGCGTCACAGAATATTTTTGATGATAATTTTACTATTCTTTGTTCAAAAATTCTGTCTAAATGCGACAATTCTCCATATGATCACCGTTTGCTATTCCATTATGAAATTCTGGAGTAATTTGCCTTCGAGCATAGTATGCTATTCCAGATCGCATAGTTTCAGGAAGTCTTTCCCACTGTTCAGCAGCATACCGATTCCAGGCGTTGGTCTGCGAACTTGATCCTTAAAGACAAGCGAGGAATAGCTATACTCTACGACTTCTAGATTGAAATTTTCTTTTTTACAACTCTTTTATCAATTTTTACACCTGTTTTCAAATGATTGACTTCAAACCATTTCAGAATCAGTGATCCAACAACCCTAATTGCAAACAAATGTGTGGGAAGAATAAACATTCTTAACCTCCATATTATTTTAACTGCTGAAACAAGGCTCCCCTTAAGAAACAATGGAGATATCAGGACAATGAGAAACGTTAACATTCAGGTTTCTCCCAAGTCCCATAAATCTTGCTGAAATGGATGCTACCCTTCGTGAAGATCTCTCAGAAGATGCAGACCTCTGGACCATCACTTGTTCAGTTTATGATGCGGCATGAGCTTTGGCTGATACAAATCGAAGGTCCAAACCAACGATTGATGAAAGAACCAAAAAGCGCTTGCATCAACTAAACAAGAAGATTGGCTGGACAAGACAAAACGTGTCACGTATACAGTGTGTGATTGACTTCAAAGAATCTGGTAAGCCTTTTACGACAAGGGTCCGAAAGTTTGCTCATGAAATGAGGGTCCATCATCATAAATTGAAAATGTCAAAGCTGATGACCATCAAACAGCACATTGTTGACAAAATACGAGTACTATCTAACGCAAGGAGAAGAATGAAAAAGAGGGAAGGATGGGTCAGGGAGAATCAAAAGTTTCTCGCTGACCCATCGCGCCTCTGAGCGATGGGTTCGCTCTTCCTGTTTTTGTCAAAAACCTACCAGAGTCCGAAGAAGTCAAGACATTATGGAGCGAGATTTACGAAGTGAAACGTCCATTGGATGAAGGCACTGAGAACATCATACGTTTCAAGGAGCTGTGCAATAACCGCATGATATCTGAGAGGGAATGCCCACCAATCACTGCCGAGGAGGTAAAAAAAGCATTAGGGGCACGAAGAACTTTTTCGCTGCTGGTCCAGATTGCATGAAGAACTTTAAGTGGAAGAAGTTCATTTCTACACAAACATCTGGTTCACATCTTGACCTCATGTTTAGAGTCGGAGATCCCTATTCCGCAGTGGCTGGTGTTAGGACGAACTGTACTCCTACCGAAGAAAGGCGACTTATCCAACCCAAGGAACTAAAGACCAATCACTTATCTGAACACAGTGTATAAGATCTTTACACCTATCCTGAATGATAGGATTGTTCGGATAATTGGACCTGTATGGAGTGAGATTTAAGAAGAACGAGGATCTAAAAGAGGCGCAGCAGGAGGTCGGGAAAACCTGCTGATCGACAGGAGTATCTGCAAAGATGCTGCGAACCACAAACGCAATCTGTCGATGGCCTGGATTGATAACCCCTAAGCTTTTGACTCAACTTCCCATAGACTTATCATCTGTCTGTTGAAAAGCTGAAAGGTTCATCCAGATATAGTGGGATGCATTGAGAGATTTTTGTCTCTTCGGAAGACCAGGTTCACTATCACTTCTGGAAAACATCGTGTGACTACCAACAGTGTCACTTTCTACAGAGCTGTCTTTCAGGGTGACGCCATGAGCCCCCTCCTCTTCTGCATCACACTATTGCTTCTATCCCTTGCACTCTGTGATTCTCATGGATACCTCTGTGGCGGAACTAATGTTCGTGAGCATAAGGTTACACATATATTTTATATAGATTCATCTGAAACGTGGATGAATAGCAGGTATAGATAAGGACCCTGAGCTTGTTGACCGAAGTGTATTAGACATCTTAGCGCTGGAGAGAGCTACAAATACCTGGGCGTGCCTGAGAGCCGCATTCAGGATACAACATCAATAAAAGAGGTTCTCCAAAGCAGATACAAACACCTGCTCCGACG
>WSXT02055727.1:1565-12811 GCA_011762715.2 Neuroterus valhalla
TGACCTCATTCTCTTGTCAGCTTCCTTTATCTTACATTCCTCTCAAACATCCTGCCCATACATGTTCCCATGTTTCTACTCCCATTCACAAATTCTGCACTTTATTTTTTCCTTTTCATCCCAATACATCCCTTCCCTGACCTCATTCTCTTGCCAGCTTCCTTTATCTTCTATTTCTCTAAAGCATCCTTGCCTTACATGTCCCTATGGTTCTCCTTCCCATTCACAAATTCTGCACTTTATTTTTTCCCTTCCATCCCAATACATCCTTTCCCTGACCTCATTCTCTTGTCAGCTTCCTTTATCTTACATTCCTCTCAAACATCCTGCCCATACATGTTCCCATGTTTCTTCTCCCATTCACAAATTCTGCACTTTATTTTTTCCTTTTCATCCCAATACATCCCTTCCCTGACCTCATTCTCTTGACAGCTTCCTTCATCTTACATTCCTCTCAAACATCCTTCCCATACATGTTCCCATGTTTCTTCTTCCTATTCAGAAATTTTGCCCTTTCTTTTTTCTTTTTAATTCCAATCGATTTCTTCCCTGACCTCATTCTCTTGCCAGCTTCCTGTATCTCCATTCCTTTCAAGCATTCTTCCCATACATGTTCCGTGTTTCTTCATCCCATTCACAAATTTTGCACTTTTTTCTCCTTTTCATCCCAATACATCCCTTCCCTAACCTCATTCCCTTGCCAGCTTCTTTCCTCTTCCATTCTTTCCATCCACAAATACTGCACTTTCTTTTTTCCTTTTCATCCCAGGAGATCCCTTCCCTCCCACGTTCTCTTGCCAGCATCCTTTACCTTACATTCCTCTCAAACATCCTTCCCATGCATGTTCCCATGTTTCTTCTCCCTATTCAGAATAATTGCCCTTTCTTTTTTCTTTTTCATTCCAATCGATTCCTTCTCATCCCAATTCATTCCTTCCCTAGTCTCATTCTCTTGCAAGCTTCCTTTATCTGTCATTCATCGCAAGCATCCTTCCTATACACTTCCCCATGTTTTTTCTTCCCATTCACAAATTATGTACATTCTTTTTACCTTTTCATCCCAATACAACCCTCCCCTGACCAAATTCTCTTGCAAGTTTCCTGTATCTGCCATTCCTCTCAAGCATCCTGCCCATACATGTTCCCATGTTTCTTCTTCCCATTCACAAATTCTGCACTTTCTTTTTTCCCTTTCATTACAATACATCCCTTCCTTGACCCCATTCTCTTGTCAATTTCTTTTATCTTCCATTCCTCTCAAGCATCCTTCCCATACATGTCGCCATGTTTCTTCTTCCCATTCACAATATGTGCACTTTCTTTTTTCCTTTTCATCCCAATACATCCCTCCCCTGACCTCATTCTCTTGCTAGCTTCCTTTATCTCCATTCCTCTCAAGCCTACTTCTCATACATGTTCCTTTGTTTCTTCTTTCCATTTACAAATTGTGCACTTTTATTCCTTTTCATCCCAATACATCGCTTTTCTGACCTCATTCCCCAATCTGAATCTTGCTATTCTTGTCCATCTCTTTTCTCCCAACCAAAATACTTTAGTAGTCCTTCCTTTTTATTATCTTATACCATTTATTGCATTTTGATTCCATTATCCTTCTCCATCTTTCTAATAATTGACTTTTCTTCTCTTTCTCTTCTAATTTTCCAAAGTGTACTCCAATTTCCTCTCATATATGTCCATCTTTAAGGAACTCCCCTTTTTCTTTTTTTCCCATTTCTTTTACTCAATCGCCTTCTCTCTTCTTTCTTCCACCGCCTTCAGACATTATTCCGCAAACTCCCCTTCCTTCCCCTCCCTTAGCTTTTCTTCAAATTGCCATCTCCTTTTCCCTGCTCTGATACTTAATTTATCCCGTTGCGTTTTTCCCTCAGCATATATCCAGGTGTCTTCTAATCCACTCCTAGAGTCCATCTCACATCTCATTCCTGTAACTTTCCTATCTCTCCCCTTTCCATCCATTCCCATATTTCTGCTCCATATCTTAAACCTGGCCATACCAGGGTATCAAACAACCACATTCTCCTCTTCCAATTTCTCTTGAATCTTCTTTTTCCTATTCCCCATACCTGCTTTATTACCCCTACCGCTTTTTTGTTCTCTCTCTTATATGTGCGTTATGATCTCCATTTGTTGCAATGCGTATCCCAAATATTCAACTCCTTTATCCCTTCTAACTTTACTCCCTTCCATCTCCCACATATTTGCGACGTTTTCATCCAACTCCACCCAAAGAATATTCTGGGATTTACTATGTTACTGACGGGGGTACTTGAATCATACCTAATTAGTCTACAAAACGATGAGAAATTTACGTATCCATTTTAACTTGAATCCAAATATACACAATGTTTGAAGGGACATTTTTTGGACATGAAATGTTCTTTCTTGTCAAAGTGCTTTTTGTCACGTTGGAAAATGACTCTCAAAGTAGCTTTTAGCATAGCTGTCCCGAAATCCAATGTCAGAATTGAATTAAAACGCACTCTATGTCCTGGGAACTCAATTTGTCGACACAAATAACGACACTCGCTCGTCGTTCTTCAACGGTTATTCCTATTAGGTCTGCTAATTTTCAACTATACGTCCCGACAAACGATATTTGCAAGCCACAGTCATTGCGCAACAACGCGTATGCATTTTTCCGATACAGAAATGTCTGGCAAAGCGAAAAGCATTCGAGTTTTAATCTCCTCTCGTAGATGAACTGGAATTCGATTCCTATATTGTAGTTCGCTCTTTTATTGAACCTTCTTTCCGTCATAGATAATTTCAATATTAATTGTTTTTTGGCTTGAAACAGATAATATGGCAAAGGACGGTGAAGAAATCTGAGGAACTAGATATTAAAATTAGGAGGTTATCCATCGAGGGTCAAAGGTTGAGGTTCAGAGGACAGATTTCATGCAAACCTAAAAAAATCAAAATATTGACAATTTCGGGGCAATTTGAATCCCCACTCCCTAACCAATGCAAACATGTCTTTTTGTAATTTATACAAAACCAGTGTATAAAAATGGGAATTTCAACATAATATAGATTCACATAACGAATTCGTGTCGTAAGAAGAACAATGAAGATTCAATATGTACATGGTTTCAAATTACTCTTAACTGCTGATCAAAGTGAGGAATATTATTCGAAACAACATTTGCCAAACATGAGTATGAAACCACATGTTTATTGATGAATACTCCAAATTTTTTTCTTGTTTGGTTGAAATAGAACTCCGAGAAATGTCGTTCAAATATGAAAAACATGCATTCAGAATCACGAACATCAGATTAGGATTTGCGAGATTTTAGAGATCCCAAGACTCAGCGAATCAAAAACCGTTGGAAATATGTGGTTCCAAATTCTGCCGGCGATCTTGGGTATATATTTTAAATCTTTAAAATTTTTCGCGGAGCATGGAAATATCCTTGATAGGTTTTATAAGATACAAATCTGAAATCGATCATTCCAATTTCTTAAGATTTTGAGATAGCGGGATTTAGATGATTTAGAAATTGAATTACCTCTTGATGAAATCTAATAGAATAAACATCATTCACTGTCCTACTGATCCCTCCAAACTCGATTCCAAAGGTATACTTCTATAAAATGAACCAACTTATCGCTATCATTGTTAAAATCTTTGCTCTTGTGTTACAACATGTTCGAAGTTAAAAGGAGAATGTTAGAATAATTCAAATACTTCCTCTGCTTGAAGCAATAGTTTTGTGAAATAATTTAGATGTGTAATTTTTAAATGCAGTAATGAATTTCTTCGAAATAAATATGCATTGGATCTACATTATTATTTGGAAATGTTGGAAAATTTCAAATACTTTCTCTGCTTAAAGCAATAATCTTGAGAAATATTTCAAATACGTAATTGTAAATTTACCACTGAATTTATTCGAATAAAATATTCACTGGATCTATATTATTATTGCGATATTATTATTTACAATATGCTTGCCGTGGAACACGTGGTAGATTCACCCTTGTCTGGCGCGGGCAAATTGCTTTGCTGTATTAATATAAGAGATCTTCAAGGAAGAATTTAGACGACATTCCCCCTCCACTAGCACACCTCGAATCGGAAATTGTATATTTATTTTGTGAAAGTTAATTATATAAAACTTTGTGATTTTCTCTAATACTGACATTCAATATGTATTCTATGCACAGAGCCTTCTTATATTTGTGATATGATCAGTTTGATCTCGATTTTTAATTGATTTTTTGACATTTCTATGATCCGATTCGGAAAATTCATTTGAATATTGTGTGCATTTTAGAACTTTCGATTCCGGTGCTGTAAGACCGTAAGTCTTCGTTAGTCTGCGCTCAAGAGCGGAAGGGGAGCAGCCGAGCTGGAATATTTTTCTCCTCTTGCGCTTGCTATTCAAAGCAGTAAAATTTCCCTTTCTCTGATTTCGACTAAACGAAGAGAAGAATTTGAAGTAGAAAAAAAATTCTCTGGGTTTGCTCTAGTTTCTTGCAGTCAAATGAAATTCCCAGGTTATTGTTGATTTTCCGGTCCGCAAGACACCTCGCATTGAAGGGGGAAAATAGGTTTAGACGCTTAAAAAAATCGATTCTTTTTCTATTTCATAAATTGTTAGTATAACTATTGAAGAATATTTTCCCACAGTTTCAATGAAAAATTTCAATTCGTTCCGGTGTTATAATCGTCTGTATGTGGATGTCTCCCCGTACGTGTCGGACCGCACGGTACGTGAAGTCGCACGATCATGAAATGCAAGCTCAAAATGGAATCTTTGAACAAGAAAAAGGATAACTATATGGTGCTGGAATCGCTGATTAACCAGAAAGTGATTGAAATAATTTTATTACCGCCTCGACAATCTTTTTTCGAACGCATTTTCTCGAAACGACTTTTTTGAGATTTGTGTACACTCTAGCTCAAAAAGTTATGGATCAATCATTCTCATACTTCGGAAATGCTTTCTTCATATCATTACCTTCTATTCGAACCTAAATCCGTAGTCCAAGAATCACTGTCTCCTGTTTACACACCCATGAAAAATTAAATCTTATTTATTTTTTTTTGGAATTAGGTTCAAATAGAAACTATGTATGTGCTGAAGTTAAATTTTGAACCTTAATGATTTCGGATGAAAATCGCGGCCTCCAGGATGTACACAAGCACCGAGTAGCAATTGTGACGCTTTATGGGCAGCAGCCGATATCTTCCATGTTCCTTAATAAAAAAATTTGAAAATTTGAAAATTTCTGCCTAAATATGTATACAAAATATCCACAAAATATGAAGAAAGTACATTTGTTCCTTCATTGCCAAAAAAACCCCGAATATCGTTACAAAAACTCTTTCCGAAACCTGTTTCCCCCCTGAAGTTAAGTCAAAAGCCAGTGGTGGAAGGTCACCATTAAGAGGTCACGGTTGGAAGGTTGTAGGTTAGAAGTCATACATTACATATCTGGGGTAAAAGGTTAAAGACAAGGTTATGAGAGTGATCCTATGGTATCACATCTCATAAGCAAAAATTCTGGGACGAGAGGTCTTACGCCGTAGATTAAACGTCGAAGAGCGTTAGAAGAGAGAGGTCGAAGGTCAGATGCCAAAAGTCATAGGTCGAAGCTGGAAGGTGAGAGGAAGGTCAGAGGTAAAAATTTAAAGATGAGACGTTGTAGGTCAAGGGTAGTCGTCCAACTATCGCACAAAATATATGATGTGTATTTTACATTGAAATCATTATCTAAAGAACAAAATAACTTCACGCAATTTACCTTTGGCGGGAAAGAGGGGGAGGATTATTGAGCAGCGTTACTAAACGAGCTCAAACTTCTTACTAAATAACTTTACAGCGCCACAGTGGTTCAAAATCCCAATACATGGCGGATATTTTTCTAAAATTTGCCATGCGTTTACTCGAAAATGAGTATTAAGAGGTTTTTGGAATCGCTGATTTCGGAAATCGAAACAAAAATCCAAAATTCAAAATGGCGGAACCAGAACGGTGGACATTTTTCTGAAATTTGCCACATCCAGTGAGTTTTTGGTGGAAAAAGTTTGTGCGACATGGAAAATGCTCGTGAAGGTATGTACATTAGGACTAAATATTGAAATATGTATCATTCGCAAAGATGTTTAAGATATATGCGATGAATTTGCAGGGGAAAAATTTATCTTCTTTTTCGCCCGATTCACAAGTTCACGCAGAAAATTTCTTTTTTTCCTACGAGTTCCTGTGTCGAGATTTGTTGTTTCTATTGCGGAAAAGTGTCTACTTTTTTAAACCATTTTCACTTGCTGCCTCGAGATGCCCCATTTCAAGAAAAATCATTTTTCACTGAAATGTCTTCCATTTTGGGTCCGCCATTTTGAATTTTGAATTTTTTACTTTTTTTTTCGAAATCAGCGACCCCAAAAACCTCTTAACAGTCATTTCCAAGTAAATGCATAGGAAATTTTAGAACATATCCGCCATTTTGTATTTTGGATTTTTGACTCCATTTTCGAAAGCAGCGACCTCAAAAACCACTTAATACTCCTTTTCAAGTAAATGCATAACAAATTTTACAAGAAGTTCCGCCATTTCAGGTCCACGAGTTTGAATTTTGGATTTTTGACATCATTTCCAAAATCAGTGACCTCAAAAAACCTTTAATACTCATTTTCAAGTGAATGCATCAAGAATTTTAGAAAAAAGTCCGCCATTTTGGGTCCGCCATTTTGAATTTTGAATTTTTTACTTCATTTCCGAAATCAGCGACCCCAAAATCCTCATATGGTTACGCGGACGGAGAGAAATATCGTGATTCTGATTTTTGGCCAGCTTTTTGGGATTTTGAACCACTTTGGCAGCGGCTGTAAATGTTGCTTATTTGCTTTTGAAAACTTCCTGAGGCTAGAGACTATTTTTTACGAAATAAACACCTCGATAAATGTGAATTCGAATTCTGGATTTTTTAGAACAACTATTCTTCTTTTCTTTCCTGTTTTTCAGCATATAAGACACGTAGCAAGGAGCTAACAGGGGAAAACATAATTATTTAACACCCGAACTGAGAAGCTAAAGAGAACGATTATAACTGTTTTACGTGAATTTCACCCATGGGGCAAGAACTAAGAACTATTCAGAGTTGAACTTGGGGTTTTCACTATTTAAATGTGTTCAGTATCCAGACCGTAATAAAATGTTACATAGCCAAGCAAAGTCCGGCTAACGCGTGATGCTAGCACAGGATAAAACTGTCGTAGAACACAATTACGGTTAGTTAACACTAAAAACAACAAGAGTACTATGTCGGGATATAGTACAACAGATAACGAGTTCACAAGAGCGGATTTTCATTATTTTTAGGTTTGAACCTTCCTCGACTCTCTCTTTAGGAAGTTTTCAGCCATGTAATAACTTCAGGGATTTCCTGAAAAAGAAATTTCAGTGTGTATAATAGGTTGTGGTCGAACGACGCGGCTTTAAAGTTCGGAGTTTCCTTTTCTGAAATATCCCTGAGGTATTTCCACTGGACGGGTGATCACAATTCTTATGTATGAGATAGTATCAAGCTCTTATTCCGAACACATTTTACATTTCTGTGAGGGCTCATCCAACCCTATGTAATATCGAGCAGGAATAATTTCTAGAGAGAATTTCTACAAATTCTTTTCGAAAAATAAGGATGTGGAATATTTCCTCCAAATTTTTAATGAAATCATACTAAGTAGTTTCAAGTGGGATTCTGGGATCCAGGAAGAACTATTCCAAGCGGATATTAACTGTTCGAAAATTCGTGGATGCATGACCAGTTTTACTCGTTCCGACCGGTTATGAAGTTGGAAGGTACAACCCCGCAGATGGCGCCACATGGCCTCGAACTTTGCTCATTTGCGATAATGTATGGCAACCCATTAGGACATGGGGCCCTAGCACAAGCTTAGTGAATGTGTAGACATCCCTGCTGCACAAGATATCTCTACTTGATGCTTATAAAACCAGACTAATCCGTTTGAAGCTAATTGCAAGTTCTCAAATTGTGAACAGTGAACATTTAGACTTAAAAATTACAAACTTTTCTTCATATTTCAGTTTCAATTAAGATGCAATAAAACTTATGAGATTCTATTTGAAAAAAAACTCGCTAAATACCAAGATGTGATATTTTGAACAAAAATAGAATCGATTCGTTGCAGTAGCAAAAAAATTGACATCTACGTATAGGAAGATGTGAATCTAGTTGTAGTTTTTAATTTGTTCGTTACATAGTTGTCAACTATTCCCCCCCCCCCCCGGCAACGAATTGATGAAATTTGGGATCCAAAAATTGACACACATACGATTAATCAATCGTATTCCGAATGGAACCATTCAAGAACTGATTCGATGGGCAAAGGGAAATTCCGCACCAGCTACCTGAGTGCAGTACCCCCACTACGCACCTCACGTACGTCACGTAAAATGCATCACATATTCTTTAATTTTCAGATCAATCTAAATCAATTTGTATGAAAACCTTGTATTCAATCATTATCGAAATAGGTTCTTCTTGACCTAGGACCAACGCATGCATATTTTCTTAGCGAGGAAAACCCTCTTTGGTTAAATATTAATTCTTTTTTTTTTTAATTGAATTATTTCGGTAGGGATTCCACTTATTAGTTCAAAAGTTCACATTTTCTGATTGAGAATTATTCAATTGTTTTGTGGAGAAATAAACTATTTGGTCGAAGTTGATATTTTTAATCCAAAATTCATACCTAAATCTGGAATTGAAAGTCGCCTTTTTAGATTGAAAATTGAACAATTCGGTTGAGTTTTCTTTTCTTTTCGGATGAATAATCTTTCTTTGTTAGAAATTGATCTCTTTTGGTAAAGAACTTATCTTTTTTCACTTATGGGGGTTTTTTGGAACCCTATAAAATAGACTTATGGGGTTGATATTTGAAAAGTGATATTTTATTCGCATTCTATGACCAATTGTGATGAGAAATTATGAATTTCGAACTCGATTCATCTGATATTGAGATTTCTGAATAAAATTTACAAAAACGTCTTTTTTTCTTATGGGAAATACGTGTAAAACTTCACGGGGCTTGCGGCACCTCTAAAAATTTTTTTTTATCAAAACAAAAAAAATGCATTCATTTTTTGTGAATTCGAACGAATTTCCGAGCGTTTTGCATAAATATTCGAAAAAAAAATTTTTGGACCACCCTAATGAACAAGCATACATCTTTCGTAATTATTACTTCTATTTTCTCATTTTCTGGTATCAATTAAATTTTTTTTATATCGTTGGTTCTAGCTCAAGAAGAATCTATTTCGAGAATGATTGAATATAAAGTTTTTATACAAATGGATTCAGATTGATTTGAAAATTAAAGAATATGTGATGCAATTTATAAGACGTACAGGAAATAATATATATAAATCATGTATTCTTTAATTTTCAACATTCCAGGACAGAAAAATATCGCTAGAATCGTCATGAATCGTAGATTTCGAATATATCGTTTCTGAACTTCGATATTAGGGATTCCGAATTTAAAAATTTTGTTATACACCATCCGCTGATTGTGAGAGAGGTGCGAGACCAGCGGTCGAGCAGCTTATCCAGCTCATAGCGGTGAGGAGTGCCGCGTAGTGGGGGTACTGCACTCAGATAGCTGCCGCGGAATTGTCCCTTGCCGGGTTCGATAGTGCTTTCAAGAATTTTGCAATGTATCATAAAAAAATGAAATTAACTCTTAACCCCAATCCTGATGCATATTTCGTCGATATCTACGTAGTGCCAGCGTCCGCTGGAAATTTGTGCATATGAATTAATGCAGCTCTTGTCGTTAACAACCAGCATCACTGATTAAAATTACGAGTATCTTTTTCGGTCCATTGCACAGCAATCGATTATCGATTCTATTTCAATAGGCCCATGCAAACAATGAGGTGCATAGCGTTAGGTAGTAGAAATGTATGGGTGAACAACAAAGTGACGTTGAATAGCATCGTATAGCGGTGCGCTCGCTAATCTCATAAAGTACACTCTACATCGCGAAAGGATGTTTGTTTTTCTTCGATAAATAAGTAGATAAGCAGAACACGATTATCTCATATGGGTTTTGTGGCCTTTTAACACGACAATGATTTCAACCCATTCGTACGCGTCTGTCAATTCGAATACCGTTCTCGATTTTATAACGGGAGCATTCAAGTCTCACATCCCATTTGCAGAGATTTGCTTTAATTGCTGGTGGAATCTTATTATCGGAGATTCTATCTCGCTACTTGATGGGAAGTAAAAAGCTATTTCCTATTTAAGCAATTATTTCGATAAGTTAGTCGATCTTGGGTATAATTACATCATTAGGCAAACTTATCTTAATCTGTAATTGTCTCTTCTTTAGGAAATTTATCCTAACAAGCAAGTCATGTATATTTTCATTTCAAAGGAACATTTTTTCGAGGTAAACTTCTATACGCGAGTTGTGAACTGGCAAAGTGATGACGCTACCAGTGAAATGCTGATGGTTCGAATGTACACAATCTCCCTCCACTCTGTTACTCAGATTCTACTTTTTACAGTAATACGCAACCCCGCAACGCACAGCGTGCGTGATTTTTCGGGACCGTCCATAAACTACGTTACCAATTGTGGGCTTCTTTAAAATAGACTCTGAATTCAGATTTAACAATCCAAAAAACATATCACAACTATCGTCTGATACCCTAGGTTTGCTTTATACCTCATTTTTGGGTATCTATGGAGGCTTTTCGAGGTTATCTCGAAAACCTGATGTGATGGGGTGAAATGTCTGTGCACTGAGAAAAATGGATTATACCCGATAATTGAAAATATGTTACCACATATAATCTTGGACTATTAACTATGGGACAGAAATCTAGATTATACGAACTGAAATCTTCGGATATTACAAAATAGATATTACTGGATAAAATCCGATATTATAAATAGAAATGGGAGATCTTTTAATTTATAATCTAAGGATATGTAAACCTAGGGTCCAAGATATTAGAATCTATAATAACATTATCTATAATAATCTATATAAAATCTAAAATCCGGGATATTACGAACTTTGATCCTTGGTATTAAATCTACCGTCCTAAACGCTAGACAATGTATTTAATGTATGTAATGTATATAATGTATTCACCTTGCGCCACGCGCTCGGTTTGTTTTTCACCTCGCGCTTCGCGCTCGGCTTCATGCGTGCTTGGTTCAGTTTACAATGCATGTAA
>WSXT02055738.1:0-12811 GCA_011762715.2 Neuroterus valhalla
AGTAACAACCTTCGATCAGTGCCTGTAATCAAACACTTTTTCCTATGTATACTATGTTCCTCAGAGGGCTTATTAGCCCTAGGGACTTTCTGGAATAAATAAAAATACAGAGGCGGTTCCCGGGGTCGCTGAACACGAATCTTAAGTCAAAGTTCTCAAAAATAAAATGGCAGATCCAACATGGTGGTCCATAGTGGTCCAGAAATCAGAAAAACTGGTGGAAATGTGATTGCAATTTCGGATCCACCATTTTGTTTCTGGAAATTTCGATCTCGGATTCGTAATAAGCGACCTTGAGAACCACCGTATATCAATTGGGAAAGGATGAAAAAAATGTATTTAGCAAACTCGTCTGCTATATTGGATCCGCCATTTTACTTTTGGCCAATTGCTCGGCATTCCGTTCCACAGTGCATGATCGCATTTGTCAGGTTCAAACATATGTCTAATATAAAATCTGGGAAGCAGCGTAAAATGGAGCATTTAAAAACCCCACATGTTTACTTTTGCATCCTGGATAACCTTATATCTCAAAGAAAGGGTCTTGTTCCTTGAACGATCAAAGACTAATGCCTCATGGTCTTAGTCTGACAATGCAGAACAATCTCATACGCCTCTTGCAGTTCTTTTTTAACCCTCTTTTTCTGAATTGTCACCTGTGCTCCATCATTTCCGCCGCTTCCCTAATCCTCTACCAATTCTGTGCAACGTTATCCCTATTCCTTTTGTGTTTATTCCTTTACCTCCTTCCACCTCTTACCTTTCTATAACACTATCCATCTTTTCTTTCCTGAAGCGTCTAATCTAAGCCTCATTGTCTCAGTTTTATGTATACGAAGCAACAGTAAGTTGCTATCGAGGTATTTTTCTAATCCCGTTATCAATCCCTCCATCCTTCCCTCACTATCCGCCAAAACCTCTATATCATCCGCAAGTGTATTTATCCGCTAGTGTATTTATTTTTGGTTCACTAAGCACTCCGGCTCCTCAGCCATTTCTCTTCATCCCCTCCTCCAAACCTAATCAGAAAATAAAAATTCCAAACGAGAGACGGCTTAGCGGACACCCATGTCTCATACCTCTAGCCATCCAAAAACTTCCTCCCATTTGTTCTCTAACACTTACACGCCATTTTCCTCCCTAAAGATTGAAGCTACTCTTTTCCTTGAATCTTTTTCCTTCCCCTTTTTCTCTATAACTTCATCTATATCTTACCTGTTCAATGAATCGAAGGTTGCTTCCGATCCACGAACATCGCTTTCAGTATCCCTCCCTCTTCTCAGAGTCTTCTATTTATGGAATAATTTATTACATAGACATTACCTATCAATCGCATACCCTTTCTAAATTCTGTCTGATTCAGTGGGTTTATTTTTGTTTCCTCTTTCTTCCTGTAACCTCTCCCAAACTATTGACTCCCATATATTTTATTGTGTTGGGATAAGCATCACCCCCGAATTATCTCTAGCTTCTTCCTCGTTTCTCATTTCACAACTATTACTGCTATCCCTTTTTCTATACATTTGGTCAGCCATCTCACCTCTATTTCCTGATGCACCATATACACATACTTCTCTAGTTCCTCCAGCCCATCTGTCCACGCTCCATTGGGGATTTCATCTGAAACTGCTGCCTTGTCCTCTTTCAATGACTCTATCACTGTCTCTATTTCATCCCTTGTAATATCCTCTTCTTCGTAAACTCCTCTGTCTTCTTCCCTCTCTGTCGTTATTTTGATCTTGACTCCACCAACAATTCCATATCGTATTCTTTCCATTCTAAAATTTCAAGCTCTAGATTGATTATTTTCCTTCTCTTTCCTCCTTTCTCGTATTTCTTACCATTACTCCTTTCTCTAAGCAAGCCTGCCCTGCCTCCCCTTCAATCTTTTATTGAGAATTTTGCTGTTTTGTTGATTGCTACAGAATAATGCCAGTTGGAAATTCATCTCTTCGATGGAAATTAGAACTATTTAAATGAAAGTTTACTATTTTGGTGAGAGACAATTTTTGGACTAGGAATAAAAGCATCATATTTTTGGTTCGAATTTCATGCATTCTGTTTTAAATTGTTCCTTTTGTGATATATCTCTTTCTTAGTGAAAATTCATCTTCCTGGTTTAGGATCCCCCTATTTTCATGGGAAAGTTCTCTCATACATTTCGAAATTCAAGCGATTCGTAAGAAATTGTTTTCCATGCATTGAAAGTTGACTAATTGTTATTCATTTGACAAATTTTGTTAATTATTTTCGTTTCCGAATTGACAAATGCAACTATTTGGGTAAAGCCTCATCTGTTTCCGATAGAAGTCGAACAATCTTGATTGGGAGGCATGTTTTAGGGTAACAAATTTGACTGTTTTGTTAGAAATAATTTTCGATCGGTCAAAATTTAACTATATAGTTGAATTTTTTCGTTAGGTAATCAAATACTTGTCTGAACCTATTGAATTGGTTAGTATTATAGCCATTTTGTCGACACGCCATCTTTTCCGATGACAAATTCATTTAGTTTATAAAAAGTTCTTATTTTTGCGTTTAACTTCAACTGTTCTGTTGAAAATCTATACGTAAACACACAGGGCCGCATGCAGTCTCTAAACGCTGCACGCAGAGAGTCGCCAAGTGAACAACTTCAAACTACGTTGTACCGCCCTGCCTGAACAAGCACTGAAGACTGTCGAGAGGCGCACGGAGAGGAGGATGAAAGCACTCAAGGGATAATACAATATAATATTAAAATATGTGAATAATATATGGCGAAAGAACTGCTTCTTCCTAATAAAAAAAGTATAAAATAAAACTTATTTATAACAGTCTGATTATTTATTCTTATAGGAGGATAAGATGCAAGAAATGCAGAGAAGAATCAAGAAGTTTTTATACCACAAATTAGGTTATTTGACTAATAATACTTCAATTTTCAGGTATGGAACTGACTGTAATTTCGCAGCAGAGCAAAGTCCAAGGTCAATTGAACATGGACAATTTGACTTTGCCTTTATGATATTGTCATACTTTTACCACGTTATCTACATTGATTAGTGTATATGTCAGTGGGAATATTTCGATCTTCTTATCCACTGTTCACGAAATCTAGCAAAAAAGATGAAGAACCCAGTCAGAACAGGGTGATTCATATTCTAAAAATGTCGACATTCTCTACGTTTTAGGAAATTCCAGATTTTTAATGATTTTTGACGAAAGAAAGGTTTTAATTTTTGTACTTAGGGCTCAATTGGCAGTGAGGAAACAGCGCTCTAATTTTTGGAACCCTTATTTTCCATAGTTTGCATAGTGCAGCTGGCGAATCAAAACTTTCACTTTTCACAAAGCGGTTCTGTTATTTGAAAAAAAACTATACGCTTCATAAAAGATACTTCCGTTAAAATTTGTTGTCCCTCATGAGATGCAAAATTATGCCTATTGGTATTCCTTCTTGTCATCCGAAATTTGGTCACGAAATAACATCTTCCCCTCCAATCCTATCCAATCCCATCCCAACCCATCCCGTTTTAGCCTATCCCGTCCACTCTCATCCCATTACATCCCATCCCATCCCATCCATTCCCATCGCATCCCATGCCATGCCATGCCACCCAATCCCGTTCTACCCTATCCCGTCCAATCCCATTGCACTCTACCGCTCCCCATCCCAACCCATCCTCATCCATCTCATTTTAGCCCATCAGAACCTACACCATCTTGGCTTGTCCAATACAGTCCCATCTTCCTTATCCCATATCATCCCTCCCATCACTTCCTGTCGCATTCCATCCTATCCTATCCCATCTCATCCCACCCGACACGATAAACCTCATCCTGCAGCACCACCCGCACCCTATTTCATCCTATCCTATCATATTGCACCCCAATCCACCTCATACCACATCATTTCGACATTTATTATCCCATCCAATCTCAGATCAACCAATCTCAATCCATCTCGTTCCATTTTTCAACATCGAAACATATATCATCTCGTCCCATCCAATCCAATCGAATCTTTTCTCACCCCATATCATCCCATCTCTTCTCTTAATATCCTATCTCATCTTATCCCATTCAGCCCCATCACATCTCATCCTATTCCGTCTCATCCTTTTCTATCTCATCATATATTATCTCATAACCTTACTTCCGAATCTACTTTTTCCTATCCGAATAAACCTATCTCATTTACTCTCATTCCACGAGGGAATAATGCTCCTTTTATACTGTCCCATCCAATCCTTTCACATGCCATTCCTTCTCATCCTAACTTATCTTTTTCCGTCTCATCCCATCTGATTTCATCCCACCTTATCTCCCCTTATTTAATATCATCTCCTTCAATCGCATTAGCGCGTCTTATCCCACCCTCTCCCATCCTACCCCATCTCATATTATCGAATTCTGTCCTACCCCATTCCATCCTATCCTATCCCATTCCGTCCTATTCTATCCCATCCCATGTTATCCTGTACCATTTCGTCCCATCCCGTCACATCTCATCCTATTCTATCTAATCCTATCCCATCAAATCGATTCCGAATTTACGTTTTCCTATCCGAATGAATCCTATCTCATCCACCCTCATTCCATCCTCCCCCTTCTCATACTATCCCATCCAATCCTTCCACGTGCCATTCATTCCCATCCTATCTTATCTTTTTCCGTCTCATCCCATCTAATTTCATCTCACCTCACCTTACCTCTCCTCATCTCATATTATGTCCTGCAATCCCATTAGAGTATGCTATCTTATCCTTTTCTGTCCCATCCTTTCCCATCCTTTCCGATCTCATATTATCAAATTCCGTCCAACCACATTCCATTATATTTTATCCCATTTCATCCTATTCTATCCCATCCTACCCTATTCTATCCGATTCTATCCTATCCTATCCCTTCCCAGGTCTTACTATCCCATTACGTCCCATCCATTCCTACCCCATATAATCCTACCCCACCCGATCCATCTCCATCCTATCTCATCTCATCTTACCTCATTTTATCCGATCCCATCCTATTCCATAGTGTCCCATCCTATTCTTTATTTTCCCATCCAATCCACTTCCGACTCATCCAATCTTATCTCATCCCATACTCCTCGATCTGATTCCATCCTATACTCCCTATCCCGTCCCATTCAAACCGATCCCAACCTGTATCATACTTTCCCTTCACATCCCATCTTATTCAACTCATTTCATTCCATTCTATATCATCCAATCCTATCCCATTTTTTCTCGTCCTATTGTATACTATCTCTCAACATCCTACTTTTCCCAGCATATCCTATTTCAACACATTACAGCCCATTCCTCTCCTATCCTATCACACTCTTTTGTATCATTGCCCATCATGTCCTTTCCTTTCTCTCCTCAACATACACTCCTCAGATACATAGATACACAGATACTCCTGTTGACCAGCAGATTTTGCCGACAGCCTGCTGCGTCTGTTTTCGATCCTTGTTGTTCTTGAATCTCACTCCATACAGATTCAAGTATCCTAACAATCCTGTCATCCAGGATAGACGTAAAGATCTTAAACACCGTGTTCAGATAAGTTATTGACCTGTAGTTCCTTGTGTTGGATAAGTCGTAAAGATGCGAGCCAGGTGCAGGTATGTAGAAGTGAACTTCTCCCACCGGAAGTTCCTAATACAATCTGGACTAGCAGCGCGAAAGTTATTTGTGCCTCTTAAAACTTTTTTTACCACCTCAGCAGTGATTGATGGGCATCCTCTCTCGGATATTATTAGGTAATTGCACAGCTATTTGAAACTTTTGATGTTGTTAGTGCTTTCATTTCATGGATGTTTAACTTCGTCAATCTCCTTCCAAAATGTCTCGACTTTTTGGAACTGTGGTGGTTTTTTGACAAAAACAGGAGGAACGCTAAAGTGGCGCATTAGGTCAGCGAGGACTTCTGATTTTCCCTGACCCACGCCTTCCTCTTTTTAATTCTCCTTCTTGCGTCAGATAGTATTCGTATTTCGACAATTATGTACTGCTTGATGATCATCAGCTTCGACATTTTCAATGGGTAATGATGGATCCTCATTTCATGAGCGAACTTTTGGACAGAAGCCGTAAAAGGCGTACCACATTTTATGTAGTCAATCACACACTGCACACGTAGCGCGTTATGTCGTGCCTAGCAAGTCTTCTTGTCTAGTTAATGCAAGCGCTTTTCAGTCTTTTCATCAATCCTTACTTTGGACCTTCGATTTCAATCAGCCAAAGCTCTCGCCGCATCGTAAACTGAACAAGGAATGGTCCATAAGGTCGGAATCTTCTGAGAGATCCTCACTAAGGGTATCATCCATCGCCATCATCTCTCAATGGATACCTTGTTTCAGCAGTTGGTTTTTGATGTCGCTTCCTGATTTTCGCCTGCGGCTTGTTCTTGCAGTGGTCAAGGAAGCGTACCACGTATATCTCTTGTTCGCGGAAGGTTCACGGCACGGTTTCCTAACACTTGCTGTGAAAGGTGCGAGTGCTTTGGGTGTTTCTGGCACTTCAAGGTGTGCAGGCACGCCACATGCAAGAACAAAACTGCACACTCCAGAAGGTCGCCCGGTATCCTAGAGACACCGTAAAGGACATTAGTTTTCGTAACCATTTTCATGTGCTAGCAGAAGCTAACAGATCTTTGATTCCGTTTGAAGTGTATTGGATGATCTTATAGCCTTCAAACCATGCCTTGCAATTGGGTGTGAACAAACTACTGGTAGCTCAAGTACTATGCTACTTTCTGCAGGAATGGTTAATTCAATAAGACTCCTTGTACTGTACTCTACGTCTATGTTCCCCTACGAATTCCAGAGTCTGACCCGTGATTCAAGACGAACTACATGTGAATGAGCGGCCGCTATCTATTCTATCCGAGGAATTCCTCGCTTTTACTCTCTACGATTTCTCAGTCCCTGAGTTGTACATTCATCAAATGAAGTGAACTTTCATCTTGTGATACAAGCTCGGGACCAGGAGCAACAATTTTCTTTTAAATTGAGACAGGGGTAGACACTACGTCTGCTGCTCACGTCGAATGTGAGTCAAGATCATCTTGGTATTTTACCTGAAACATGATCGTTTACTTTCTAGGAGTGCAGCGTTCTCAATATTAGTGATGTATATGGTCCACTCTTCCGCCTGATTGATGTGCAAGCCTTTTTGTTTCAAATTTCCAAGGCCTTCAATCAACCTTTCCCCTAGCTTTTTTTAGCCCTCGTTGAAGGCATCTCTTCATGTTCAAAAAGATATGCGATTTTATGTAGGAGTTTTATATCTACCATTTCATGTCATACTGTACCTATTAGGCTTTTGCAAAGTCATAAAATGGGAAATTTTCCAGAAGTGAGTGCGTTCTTCGTTGCATATTCCTACAATATAATCTTCCAAGACGACAAAGAAAGTAGTTTATAGGGTTCCTGGAAGTGACTTCGCCTGTTGCAATCTCAAGACTTGTTTATCCACTCTACTCTCCAGAGATGACTCTATTCTTTCCACCTCCTTCTCAGATGAAAAATTCGGGTCGGCCCAAGCATTCTGCATGTAATATACATACCCTAGCTGTCGTATTCGTACATTAACTGATTCTTGAAAGTCTATTTTACATGCCAAAAGAAACAGAAACTGGTCTAGGTTTTGCAAAAGCGAGTCACCAGAATCAACCATAACTCTCATCTTTATTCTTCTTAGTAAACTCGCCAGCCAATCAGAGAATTCCGAATACCAAGTAAAGCACTTTTGTTATTGTATAGGAGTAAAAATGGAGAAATGCTCATTCACTTACGATATACGCTAATATACGCCCTTTACGTCAATGTACACAAAGTGTACACAGACGTAAAGCGCACTCACGAGTTCACAGTCCACAAGAGACGAAGGTGAGTGTGGGACATGCCAAGCGGCACCAACCCACTAAACCTTAACTCCTTCGCCCTGCCAATCCATTCTCATCAAAACCGCTTTCGCATTACTTCAGGGAAGTTGGGGTAAGTCCAATATGCCGCGCTTTGGCTTCCCTGTTCTCTGCCAACTTGGACTACAGGCTCCTGCGTTCGACCCTACCAAGATGCACGCATCGTCCTCAGTAGCACGACGATGTCGCGCAAGGGGCTCGTCAGCTTTCGGCATCCTCATAGGGCTTCATCGACTAGCACCTCGAGGTTTCACTTCCGGCGTCGCCTCCCGATACGCCTTGCACCGTGCAGTTCCTGAGAGATGGTAAACCCGGAAACTCCCGCCTCTTGCAGCGCAAAGGTAACAGTGCGGAGTTCCCTTGCACTCCACGGACCTGTGTCCCTCCTTGCCGTACCTCCAGCAGCACGTCTTTCTGTCGGCACCGGCGCCAACCGCTGCCATACGGCCGTAGCCATGACAGCGGTAGAACCGGGTGACACGACATGACACCCACCCAACTTTGAGGTGCCCTGCGCGCACCAGCACAACGGCCAAGTCTTTGTCTATCTCGACGAAGGTCTGAAGGTTACCTCTGAAGGCCTTCTTCGTTAGATTACCCTCCATGTTTCGCTTCATGCCGTCACCAAAGTGCTTCTTTATCACCTTCCCGACTACTTGACCCTCAGTGAGCTCGTCGAGGTCAAGCACGTCGGCCTCGACACGAGGGACCAGCTCCCGGACTTTCCCCTCTTCGCTAACTGCTTCCTTGATGAAGGGGACAGTTTCGCTCTGCCACCTGCTTCATTTCCCACCTCTATGAGGACGTTCCCATCCCGCGTTTCCCGGACGCCCTTGATTTTGACACCAAGGGTGTCCGGTATAACCGTCCTCTTAATATTGCGGAGGACTTCGGCGTAGCTTGAACCCTCGGACGGTTTAATGAGAACCACCCCAGGTCGAGCTCGCTTCTGGTCCTCCTAATTCTTCATCATCTTCTTCTTCTGGATTTCCATTAGGGCCTCATTCATTGAGCTCGAGGCTACAGGTGCAGAAACCTGCACTAGCGTCTCCATCTTCTCTGCCTCTTCCCTCAGGTTGAGGTGGAAGTTTTCCCGGCATCTTCGTCCGTTTGCGTCTCCGCAATTTTTCCTTTCTTGACACTTTTCTGAGCCTCCTGGAGCTTCTTGGTGGCTTCGATCCCTACGTATTTCGCAATATAATTTTCGCATTCCGGCAGATATTCGAGATTCTCCCTCATCGTGCAGAGCTTATCTTTTGCCGTCTCTAGGCCTAATCTTATAGGAAAGAAAATGTCCTCATCGTCTTGCAGAAGTTTCACATTTCGGTTATCAATCCTTCCAGTTCTTCCAACGCCCGCATCCCTTCCTCGTGACTATCTTCCAAATGTAAAAGATTGGCGCGCGCGTAAGAATTATCGATCCCCGGTTCTCTCTCCACTTCTCCCGTAACATCCAGCTCTCCGCCGAACATTTCCTCACTGAGACTCTTCTCCAGCTGATCGGCCTCCTTAAAGTTCTCTTTGTCCTCCCCAAAATCCTTGGGACCGGCACCGGCCACCTGGGTTTCACCCCATCGGAACCCCATCGGGGTTTCTTTCCCTTTCTGGTTTTTGTCCGCCCCCGGTACCACCCATTTCTGGGAGGCATTCCCTTATCCGCAACCTGGAGAGGCGCCCGATGGGAGACCAGAAACGCCACACGGGAAGTAAAGCAATCGGGAGGCCATAGGGTAACACAGTCTGGCATTTGGTTCGTTCTCTGTAGTATGTAGCCATAAACCCCATGTGGTCTTCCATGATGGGTATGCGCCAGTGAGCTTGTGATAGATCCTTATTTTTTGCAAGGAACTCTCAATTTCGAAGGGAATTCGTACATTCGGAAGACTTATTGACTCAAATTTTTGTAGCATCCGATACTTGTTCAAACGCTTGAAATTGAACACCAGTCTCGAATAAAATTCTTATTCTGAGACTATCATAATTGTCGATAGAAGATCAGACGAAACGTTCATCTCCTCTAGAACTATCAACTTGATAAACTCTGTCAATTCTGACCCCCATGATGCTCAATGGTTCTGTTTACAATCATGTACAAAGACTCTCTGTAAATAAAAGTCTCGGACGTTTCTTTATTGAGCGGGAGAATAGTCTTATATAAATAACTGATCCCTTAAATCACCAATCAAATTTGTCAATTTTCAAGTGCTTTTCCTCGGAATAATTTGCTTTCTAAATCTGAGATCCGTAATTGATCTTTTTGAATTAACTAATATATTTTTTCATTTCAAGTTACTCGACAGACTCTAGAACCTGATGAATCAAAGTCGTACATCATTCTTTTTGGCACACGTTTTAAGGTGGAAGGAAATCAGGGTTCACGAATACCGGAATCAATTACTCGTTTACCTTAGAATATACATACAGATTCAAGATATCAACGTTTTCTTCACACTGAAGAGCTGACTATGTGTGGGCATCACTTTTTGCTGTACAAAACTGCTCAGGGTGAAATTTATGGAGCTGCGGTTGACTTGGCCAAATACATGTGATAATTCCATGAAGATTATCCTACACAAATAACAAACCTATATAATGCCTGCCAGAAAAATATCTTCGATATTATTATAGTTAGTTGAATCAAAATCTTTCCATTTTTTCTGAAAGAAGAACACTTTAAACTAAAATAAACCACCTTCCTAGGTGGTGTCGAATAGTTTGATAGCTGATGACCCTTGATGGCCCACTGAACTTCAAGTCATAATTGGACTCTGAGACGGAATATGAAGTTTGGCTGGATAAGAACTCGTCTTGAGTATATTTCAATACAAGTTTCAAGACTCAACAGAATTTAGTTAAATTTCAAAATGAATTTCACAACAAAAGATAAGGATTCTGAACCAGTGATGCAATATTTGCAAATTAGGATGCGTTGATTAGAGATATGATAGTGAAAGTTGGCTTAGATTCCATTTTTTCGACGGAAACCATCTTAAATAAACTGATTAAATCACGGATCATCATGTTTTTTGGCGAATACATCTTGCATCTCATTAACTTGCTTATCAATAATAATTAGAAGCCATTATTCTTACTATTGAACGATTGTCGTTCACACAACTCTATCATTTGAAGAACTAGCTCTCGCGTTTTTCTGATTTTTTATTCCTCTCCTCTTCATATTCCAATTTACACATCCTGAATTTTCTTCTTTTGTTCTATCTCTCTGTATGATATCATCCATCTTACGTGAATATACTTGTTCTGTTAGGCTCGCCTAATTTATTCTCCCAACATGGCTAAACCATTTGGGAGGATCTTTCCCTGCCCCGGTCGAAGGACTGTTTTCCTCCATCACATTCATTAAAAATCCACTCTCTACTTACTTTGTCTATGGATGTCTTATCACACATTATCTGCAGGATCTGCATCATGAACGGTCCTGACTTCTCTTCCATTTTTTGTTAAAAAGTCCAGGTCTCGCCAACATATAGCATAAAGGATGCACGTACATAACCCTCTTTCGCAAATATAGCTTTGATTGTTCCATCTCGATTTGTAGTGTTAGGCTTGTTCACTGCTGGTAATTCTCCTTTTATCAACTTGTTCAAGTCTCCTATAGTTTGATGCGATAATTTGTACTGCTTTCTTATCATTTAATTTGAACATAATAATTTTTTTCTTTTCGTTAAAATGTTTAGCCCTCCATAATCATTCTTGATTGTGTAGTTTGCGATCAGGAGAAGGGCGATAAATAAGACAATGTTCTTAGTTGTCCCATTAGCACTACATTTTGTTCGCAAGATTCGCTAACCTCTTCAGACTGAAATTTTATTGAAAAACACTTCATGCACCAAATTTCAATATGTTTCAATGTAGAAAAGACATTTGGAAAATTGTTGCCTATGCGAGTTAAGAAAGTAAGCGTCATATCACATGAAAGGTCAAATGTAAAATTTGGAAAACGCATGAGGGGACCCATTTTGGTCGAAGGTTATGGATCATCTAAATCCTACTCGTCGCTTTAGAAGAAGCAAAAACAAATACCAATTGAGATATATATAAGGCGAAAGTTATGTAGAAAAATGGTAGTACAAAATAGATTGACTTAAAATTCAAAATTGTTAATAAGTGGAAAGTAAATGCGGTTTAATCTAAGAATGTCTCCTTTTTTGTTGATGGCATTCGGATTGCCCTTGATATGCATCATTTCGGAAATTGTTCAATTGTAATTATCTGATTTATCACCTAAAATTTTCGTATTTTTATAATCGAATTCGTGGTTGAAATTTTTTGGGTGCTGGAAGACTCTAGATTTACATGTTTTTTTGTGTTCTTGGATACGACTGCCAAGTGCTCTTTTAGTTTCACCCACAAAGGTTGCTGGACAATTTTAACAAGAAAGCTGGTAGACTACGTTTGTGTTATTAAACTTTTTTGTGGGATCTTTACCAAGTTTAATGACAGAATTTAAACTTTCCGGAATCGATGGGATGGATGAAATATTAAACTGATACAAAATCTTTGAAAGTTGATAGAAGTTTTAAGTAAAAGGTAAACAGACTGTGGGTCGTGGAACGTGCAATCTGTTGCGAGTATTTCTATCTATTCGATTTTGATAATCCAAGTTCGATTCGATTCTCTTTATACATACTTTAATTTTGTTATTACCTACATGAATAGGATATTTCACTTTCTTTGCTGACATTGTTATGGATGATTTAGAAGGTTTTTGTCTGCACAAACTCAAGGAGGATCGGGATCGCATACCCATTTTTCACGATAGATACGTATACGACACAATTATTTGCATTCATAAAAATTACATTAACACAATTATAGACATTTTCAATTGCTTTGAAAGAAATTTACAATTCACTT
This sequence comes from Neuroterus valhalla, assembly GCA_011762715.2. Taxonomy (NCBI): domain Eukaryota; kingdom Metazoa; phylum Arthropoda; class Insecta; order Hymenoptera; family Cynipidae; genus Neuroterus; species Neuroterus valhalla. Next base: position 12,793 of record WSXT02055738.1, read on the forward strand.
TTGAAATGGAGAACAATAG
>WSXT02055749.1:0-12811 GCA_011762715.2 Neuroterus valhalla
TAAATAGGGTTCCGGAAAGGTTTGTCAGATAGACACTGGGGTTGGATAGAAGTACACCTAGTTGTATTGTGAGAAGGAAGACATGGAGCGAGGAAATAATAGCGTGAAAGAGATGTGGAAGCATGGAGGGTGCTAACAGGTTCTGGCTTCCGCAGGAGAAGAGCATCTGCGAGTTGTGTAGAAAATGGTATGCAAAGGTGGAACACTGGTTGGAAGAATGCGAGGAGCTGGAGTGGAGTGGAATTAGCATTGAATTAATAATGCATGAAAAAGGGAAGAAAAGGGCGATTGCATGGGCGAAAGAGGTGTTGGTCAAGATGGAGGAGGAGAGAAGGAAGACGAAAGAGGGATGGAGATAGTTTCGTAAGAAGGAGAAGAAGTAGATGTATGAAAGATGTAAATAGTAGATAAGGAATAGCAAATAAGGCGTAGAAGATAAGGAATCGGTACGAACCACGGAGGCAGATTTTAACAATGCGAGGCTGGCAAAATTTAGGAAAATGCGTGCGAGGCAAAGCGAAGCGAGGAAGGCAAGGCAATGAGAGCGAGCGAGCGAACGAGCAGTCATAGTAATAAGGTATGGATGGATGATATCGCATAAAGTGTGGACGGATCTTAGAGTTAAGTATTTGATGTAAAAATTTTTGTAAAACATGGTGGTGTAACCAAGTCAATTTTTCAAGGCCAATAAGCTGGAGAATAAACGTTCATCTATCTATCTACCTATCTACTAGCCTGGTACCAAGACATTATTGTGATTGGTACAGGGTGGGAACCTATAATTTTCGCAGTACTAGGTTGGTACCAAAGTAGTTATTATAATAAGTCTAGTACAAACTTCCTTCAAAAACAGAATGTTACCAGGATATTCATCAGTACTGGTCTAGTACTAAGCTGGTAGTATTAACGGTGTATGTTCAGTAGTACTCTTTACTTTGATAGGTCTCGTATTGAAGTGGTACCAGTACAGAAGTAATTTATGTTTTGTTTCATGGTGCCAATAAATTCTTCCTTCCTGCTCTATTTTCAGTTTCAAAGAGAGAAGCATTATTTTTTCTAATTTATTAAACCTACCTAGAACGAGAATCCGAGGCTCCGTTGCGGGATAGGCTGCTGTTGGCAGGGTAGCGAACATGGATCCTTGCATGGTCGGTTGCGAGTCAATGAGTCGTTCCTGATAGTTGGGTCTCGAAGGACTCCTGGAGCGAGGCATATCGAACGAGGTCAGTGTGTGCGACCTAGCAAAGCTGACGTGTTTTGTTTTAGGCAAGGTGGAAGTATTCGATGCTGGAGGAATTGGAGATACGACTGGTCTGGGTCCTTCTAGTTTGGTCAACTCCTCATCTTCAGGGACCCAGTTGTACCTTTGTATTCAGAAAACAAAAACATGAAAAGAGATGTAGCATACGAGCCTTCAATTTGCTATTATCAGTGTAATTATTTCTATTATTATTTCTAATAATAATATTCATACGATCAATATTGTTATCATTGTCATCGCTATGCTTATATAATGCATGCTCGCTAAGGTAAGTTATATGGGTGGTCGATATATATTAATAGTTACTAGTCAAGGTCTAATGTCATACGTCTTGGATAGGATGGATGGAAAGGGTAGTTAGTATAATAATTAAAGAGATAGAGAAGTTAGCAGTAGAAGCTCATCGATCTTGACAAAATTTGTCAAATCAAAAAAAGGTTTGAAGAGTGAAAGGTATTAAAAAATGGATAAGTTGATATACTAAGGAAGATACATAGAATTGAATATGAAAAGGGTGGATGGTAAGGATAGAGTTGGTGGACAAGATAGTATGAAGATTTTACAAATTGAAAGGTAAAGTTGGTTAAATACATAGACGCGATAGATAAATAAGCAAAAAATATTGCATTCTGGTTATTGTCGGAATTTTATAGAGTTGGTGGGATAGATGGACGGAATAATCACACTGGTGAATAAATTTTATAGGTATTTTGGAAATTGAGATATAGACAAAAGGAATAGATCCAAGAAAGTAAAATATGGTAGGAAGGTCAAGGATAGAAATTTGTGGAATAGATCGACAGGATGGATATATAGCAAGGACTGAACTGGTTGACAGTATTGTGCGGATGATTTGGAAATTGAAGCATGGAATAAGCAGAGATAAATTAGATGGATGAATCTTCGAAAAATTTGTTATACGAATTCTAGAAATTTGATTGCAGAGTTTGTAGAATAGATGGTTGCGATGGGTGTATTGGTAGAAATCACGGTATAATTATTTCTGACTGACATATCTTTCTTGGTTGCCAATTCATCTCTTATTCTGAACACTCTTATCTTTTTTGATAGAAATTCCATCTATTTCAGCTGAAATTGCAACTGTTGTTTGATAATTAATCTGTTTTGGTGAAAAATGCAACTATTTTATCGAAAATTCGTTTAGGAAATATGAAATGCAACTATTTTGGTTGAGAACTCAACAGCTGAAAAAGACCTTTTTTGTTGGAAGTTCATATTTTCGGGTTGGAAATTAACTAGTTTGTAAATATTTCGCCTTTTTTTTCTATAATTCAACTATTTAATTGAAAATGAGCCTTTCCTTAAAAAAACAAATTTCCGGTTTGAAAATTCAAGAGATGAAATGATCAAATCTTTATTTAAGAAATAGCATTCTTTGGAGGAAATTTCATCATTTCTAGGTAAAAATTTCAAAATATTGTTGAAGAGTTACGTACAATTATTTGAAAATTCTATTCTTCTCTTCGAAATTTGCCTTTTTGCTCTCAACTCCAATCGTTCAGATTAACTTTTCGTTCTTCTTGCCCAAATAATCTTTTTTGGTTGAAAATATATCTATTATGTGGAAGATTCGTTCCTTTCGTTAAAATTCAACAGTTTAGGTTTGAATTTGTTCTTTCATTTACTAAAAAATCTTAATTGTGTCAAATTAAACTTTTTTTGTTGAATATTCAACTATTTTGGTGGAGAAAATTTCTGTTCTACCTAACTGGAAAATCTTTCTTGGGTGCTTATCCATCTCCTTTTCTGAAAACTTTTAACTATAAACTTTTTAACTATTGTTCTTTCAGAAAATTGGTCATTTTTGCTTTCAACTCCAAAGGTTCAGTTTTACTTTCCGTTTTTCTTGCCCGAATAATCTTTTCTGGTTGAAAATATATCTAATACTAGCTGCGCCATGTGGAGGCGGCTTCGCTGCCACAGGGCTTAAACTATCATTCGGTAAAAATATCATCCGATAACAAAGAATGTCCTTTCAAGCAAAGATTCCGATTCTCCATCGAAATGGTTGGATACTCAACAAGAGAAATTGAATTTTGAACAAAAAAAGATTCTCTAATAAATAAAATAACAAATTTAAACCTTAATAATTGCTGAATTTCAACGAAGGAGACAAAGTTCGCACATAATAGATATATTTTCAATCTAAAAGAATAATTTAAGCAATAAGAAAGAAAAGTTAAACTGAACTATTGGAGTTGAAACCGAAAAAGATCAATTTTCTAAGAGAATAGAATTTTTAATAAATTTTTGCGACTTATCAAGAAGATTTTGAAATTTTTAACTAGAAAAGATGAAGTTTCAATCAAAGAGTTTTATTTTTAAATATAAATTTGATAATTTTATCAATCGAATCTTCAACCCGGGGCTGAGGCAGGAAATAAGGGCTATGCGGGAGGATGGGAGGATTAGGGAAGAGCAAGGGGGAAAAGATCTGATAAAACTGAGGGAGAAAGTAGAAGGATTAGAGGCAGTGACAGTGTCAGCTAAGAAGGATGAAGAAGATGAGATGAAACAGGTGAAAGAGGATATTAGGGTGTGGAAGGAAAGGACAGAAAAAAGATTCGGGGAGGCAGAGGCTAGGTTCGCTATGTTCTCTACAGATAGGAAGAATGATGTGCAAGTTTGTGACCGTGTACAATAGGGTTGGGATGGAAAGAATTGAAGAGAGGAAATTCGAAAAGAGAAATACCTTTTTTATTTTTTCGATTTCATCTAGACTAAAGGGAAGGTGAGAGAAGGAAAGGGAAAGGGATATCTACAGGGACGGAAAAAGTTTGGAAAGGAGATCGAAGGACACGTGTATGAATAAGGAGGGAGGGATTTGGTTGCGTGAAAGAAAAGGCAGGTAAGAAAGAAGGAGGTGGAACAGGAGTTGAGGAGATAGATTTGAAAATGAGAAAATTAAAAAGGTCGAAGGCAGCAGGCTTGGATGGGGTGCAGAACAAAGCGTGGATTTTTAGCACACCAGCTGTTAGGGATGGGCTAGAAGAGGCAGTTAAGAAGGTATGGAAGGGTGAGGGATTTCTAGGAGAGCGGCGGGAGGGGCTTATAGGCTACGGAAGGGTTTCAATGAGAAAGGCATATTGCCGGAGATTCAGGCGGGATTAAGAGCAGGTAGGAGCACTATAGACAATATTTATATTTCGTAGCACGTGGTGGGTAGGGAAATAGGAAAGAAGGGATCAAAAGTGTACGCGTTTTTCGTAGATCTAAAAGACGCATCCCCATCGGTGGATCGCGGGAGGTTGTAGGAGACGATGTATGAGAGGAGAGTAGAGAAAGGACTCGTCGAAAGGGTAAGAGAGGTGTATAAAGAGACGAAAGATAGAGTGACAGGAGGGGGCACGATTTCAGAGGGTTTCCTGGATGGATAGGGAGTTGAGGCAAGGATGTCCGCTCAGCCCAACGCATTCCGCGATCATGATCGCTGACATGGAGAGGAAGCTAGAGGATGTAGTAGTTGGGGGAGTGAGAGTAGAAGGAGTTAGAATTTGGTCACTTGCGTATGCAGATGAGATAGTGTTGCTGGCAAAAAGTGAGGAAGAATTGAAAGCGATGATGATGAGGTTCAGAAGGTACCTGGATAGGAGTCAGTTAGAGTTGAATGCAGGAAAGTCCAAGGTTATGGTGTTCAGGAGAGGAGGTAGAAGAGACAAGAGAGGGGATTGGAAATGGAGAGGGACGTTGGTGCAGGAGGTTAAAGAGTTCTTGTACCTGAGGTTCCTATTTAGGAGGAATGGAAAAATGAATGGGCATATAAAGGAGAGGGTAAGGAGGTCGAATATTGTGATGAGGTAGCTATGAGCATTGGAAAGGAGGTTGTTTGCAGATGACTTCGAAAGAAGAATGAAGCTGTTTCACTCCCTGGTTACGAGCATGCTACTGTATAGAGTAGAAGCATTGGGGTGAAAGGAAAGCGAGGAGGTAAATCAGGTTCAGGAAAGGTATATCAGATAGACACTGGGGTTGGAAAGGGTACATTATTTGTATTGTGAGAAAGGAGACAGGGAGAACGAGTCTGAGGACTTTGACAGGTAGCCGGGCGTGTAAGTATGAGGAGAAATTCATGGAAGAAGGGGGAAGTAGGCTGGTGAGAGAGTGTTGGTGAGAGAAGGAGAACAGGAGAGGAGAGGGAAAAATTGAGGATGAAAGAGAAAGATATTTTCGGAAAAATGGTCTGCATGAGAATGAAGTGAGCAGTATTTGTAAGGAGAGAAAGGAAGCCAGGAAATAATAGCGAGAATGAGATGGATGGATACTATCCAAATATTATCGCACAGTATCTCTATTTTTTTAATATACAAGATATAACTGAATAATAGCATATGATTCTAACATCATTAAAATTTAAGATGATAAAAGTAAATATCCAAGATATTATAGAGTAGTGGCAGGAGATATTAAAAGGAGTTACGATTTGAGATGTTAATATTTAGCATCTGATGTACTATCCCATAGTAACAGAAAATATTAGGACCCCTCATGATCCAAGATGTTAACCGTGAATATCTGATATATACCACGTATATGTCCAAAATCGTACTGAGAAGCATCTGAGATATTCATTATAAATGCTTGTGCACTCTTCTCTGGTGCAGTGTTACCGTGCGCGCGCATTCCCTCTTCTGCTTGACATAGTTTACAATCCATTTTGTGATGAGCTAGTCGTTTTTTCAAAATGGAGATCAACTGCTTCTTGGCGTGGTTGAGTTTCGACTTTTTTCGACACCTTCGCGTATAGGTTATTTTCTTGAAACTTTTCTGCTGAACTCATTAGTGAATTAAATCGTTTCAAGTGTGTCAAGTTTGGTAAACATTATCCTTTCGGAAGTGTGTTTAAGTAAGTATAAGTTTTCCACATCGTATTACTGCAAGATTTGAGGCAAACACAGATTAACGTCTAAATAACTCCACCATAAAGATTTTCGAAGGTAAGTTTCACTAACAGTTTTAGAAATTTTGATTATTTGTATTGAAAACGAAAAAATTCACATTCTGTTAACGGGAAAGAAAGCTTTTAATATTACATTAACAATTTCAAATCCTTGAGAACGCATTGTTTTTTCTCGGTCTCTCAATTCTCATCAGGCCGTGAAAATGATAATATCCCGATCCCTCTCAAAGCTTATCAGAGTTTTCAAATAGCCTTTAATAGTCCGTCAGCCCGCTGCCAAAAAGTGTAATGATATGATAACGTATGCCCATGAGGCAATCAGATCACACTTCGCAATATTTCAACAAAGTAAACCATGAAAGAAAATCGGCATACGTACAGCGCAAGTCTCAGGCAATCTCGAAGGTCGGCTGAGACCCTAAAAAATAACACAAAATATCTAATTGTTGTTCCACGCTCCATGTATGCCGATTTTTCTTTTATGATTTACTTTGTAAAAATATTGCGAAGTGTGATCGGCATACGTTATACTATCGTTTCACAAAGAATATTGATTTTTCGGACAAAAAATCGATTTTTTCACGTAAGTTCCAAGGGGACGCACTGATTTTGCTTTTATATTATTCGCCGTGTCCACAAATACTGACTGCCTTACGGGCATACGTTATCATATCATTACACTTTTTGGCAGCGGGCTGACGGACTATAATTAATTGAAAAAAATCATTCGCTTATTCGAACGCATCAAGATGTACTCCGAAAGGATGGAAAACTTTTAAACCTAGTAAAATTATTCACAACAAAACTTCTTTTTATCATAAAATATTTGATTTATCCAAATCCCTTCCTAGTCCGATCAGAGTGACCAAATGTAACCTCAAATAAATTGAAAACACAATTTTCACATAAAAATGCGCTCGAAGAGTATACGAAATTTCGAAACCTAGTAGAATCATAAACAACAATGTATCAATGTATCCTGTTGCTGCAATGCAAGTTTGAAAATTTCACAATAAGTCAATTCAAAGTGGATAATCTGGCGTCAAGAAAAAAAAGTTTTTATTTAATTTATTTCCAATGTATTTTCGTATAGCAAAGAGAGATCTACATTTTTCAACATTTGATTCCATTTTAGATAACAAAATCGATAAAGAATCTTTCTATTTATTAGAAGATGACGATGTTCGAAATCAAATACCACAAATAGCGCCAAGACTAAAGTTTCATAAAGAAATTTCGTGAATTTTTAAAAGCGGTATGACATATTTAATAGACATAGGATCTAATTGAAATTGCCATTACTTATTCTCTTCAAAAAAAAATTTTTAAATCAAATATCTGTTTGTTTAGACGTTTCTTAGTTAGTAAAGTTAATAAACTTTGAGTCGCTGAGATAAATACCAAACACTGTCAACTATTTATATATAAGATCAGAAAACGGATCATACCATGGCACAGTGGTTCAAAATCCCAAATTTCCGGTCAAAACCCCGCAAAATGTGAAAATCGTGTTGGAGGGTACATGTCCGGGAGGTTTCGGGTCGCTGAATCCAAAAAGGATACTTTCTTTTCAAAATTAAGAATGGCGGACACAAAATGGCGACTGACTTGCATAAAAAAATAGAGGATGAAATGAGAATCAACTTTTATCTACGTTTTCGGGGTCGCTGAATTCTAAAATGATATTTGCTTTTCAAAATTCGAAATGGCGGACACAAAATGGCTACCGATTTGCATTAAAAAAATAGAGTTTCGAATGAAAATCAACTTTTATCTACGTTTTCGAGGTCTTCGAATTCGAAAATGATACTTGCTTTTAACAATTAAAAATGGCGGACACAAAATAGTGGCTTCATTTTGTAAATGGCTTATGTTCCGAGATTAACTTGAAGAATAAGGGAAATAACACATAAAAGCATGAATTATTAAAGGTAATTTATGGTTATTCAAGGTGAATAACCTGAAATTCAATTAAAAATTTCCATAGATTTCTGGAAATTTTCGGTAATTTACGGTAATTCACGGTAATCTGATAAATTTGTAAAAAATAATTGCGCATTCAATTTTCCATTTTGGAAGAAGTTCAATACATTTAAAACATTAATTTTTATGTCAATTACAAGTAAATAAATAATTTTATAATAATTTCCGTTATTAATAATAGCTTGATCAACACTCGAATTACATTAAAACATTTGACGACAGGGATTAGTATCATCAGAAATTACTTCGTGCAAAAAAAGCTTGAAAGTTTCCTCCTAATTCCCCGTATCGCCCATGCTACGAGAGCCCCATGCTATGCGCCGCGCCAGGCACGTGGAACGGCGCGCCGCACGCCTCAAAGAAATCGTTCTCAAAAGAAGACGGGTAAGCTAGGGCAGAAAATTTTAACGTCACATTATTGGGGACGCCCTACCGTGTACAACACAGTAAGAATCGAAGTGGCCTGATGCAGACTGGATAACTGATCATTTATTGAATTTCGGAATTTTTTCTGCGCGAAATAGAAAAAGGAGCGCAAGCATTCCGAAATCTCTTACAGGCACATGCAATATTATTTTCACTCCAAACTAGTACAGAAATATTCTAAATTCCTTAACGTTTAAAATCCATGAGGTCAGGGAATACTGGTCAACTTGCAACTGCTTTTTCTCGACACTTACATTTCACTCGGACGCGCGAGAATTTTCAGCTGCGTAACAAGTGTTCGGCAGAACGATCGACTTTAAGCGTATAGCTTGTCCAAACTAATAAATACGAAAATTTGCTCTTTTGGATTTCTCGACAGAAATGCATCTTTTACACGTACAGTGTATTTCATCTCGATCGGAAACTGTCGATTTTCGAGGTTTTGACCGGAAATTTGGGATTTTGAACCACTGTGCATGAAAACGAATGTAGAGGAGGAATTGCAGAATACGTTCAATATGGAGCTTGGGTCAAGTCTACAAACGCAAACTGAGGAGGAAGACGCCAGAACAGAGTGTAATTATCTTTTACATTCATAAGAGTTTCTTATTTTCTCAAACCAAGGTTCGATTCAAAGCTTGGAAATTTTAATGGAAAACTCAAATTTATGCTTCCGCGAATCAAACGAATTATTAAGATATTTCTTGTTAGATAGCTCACAGGATAATTTTTCCACGGGATAAAGAAAGAAATTTTTGTAAAAGTGGCAACGAAAATTGTATGGGATTACCCCGACGAAAGGGAAGGAATTTACTTCGTACTCGGTAAGCCCAAGACGAAGACCTCCACAAGAACCCTGCACAAATGTAAATTGCGGAGCAGATACAACAATGATAAGCAGAAGCTAGATGGAGTCGTAAAAAATACTGCTGAATTTCTAGACGAAAGTGTACAGGGTATGTATAAATATAAAAAAGTGATTTTAAATAGTTCATGGGCGATTTAAATAAAGTTTTTTAAAACTTTCACAGATGCAGCAAATCGTGTAAATGAACCTAGACCATCAGCGGCAGAGCGCTCAATAGCTCTACAATTTTTAAGAAACACCGTGGGTATGGATGAAGCTCAAGCGAAGAATTGGGAAATTTGTATCCAGGAACGAGCAGCGTTTTTATAAGCACATAATACTTGTGATTACATCCAAGAATTTCCCATTTTATGTACACAGTTCGGGCATAGATTGCTTATTCAAGATTTCGAAATTTGCTACAGTAAGGAGAGTAAGTCTTTGGATACAGCTCGGGTATATCTAGCTCCAGCGATTCCATCGATTGGTATCGGAAAGAGGCATCTGCTATCCGACTTGGATACCACAAATGGTAATAAATTATAAATATTATTCTGTAAAATAATTTCAGGAGATAACAAAGGAGTTTGGGATGTTTTGGTATTTTCAACAATTCCAAGGAATCTCCTTGGTTAGGCATTGCTTGGAGTGCCCGACATGTTATGGGATTATTGAAAGATATAGAAAAAGAAACAATGAATGGAGTGGATTGAAGTAATGTTTTTTCTAACGAAATTAGTCATTGAGAGAAAAAATACGGGAACAAAAGATGATCAGAAGTAATGATAAGAAGGGAGCTGATTAGAATGATCATCAAGATAAAAGAAAACATTGAAATATAGGGTTATAGGGATGAAATCAATGGTATAAATGGACCATAAAACATCCAGAAGAAAGTTCCATTACACTGGAAGAATAATGAAACTGGTAATATAGATAGTATCAAAAGAATATATATAACCCATGGGATCTTAAACACAATGTATACAAACAATAACATTATATCCTTGGATCTAAAGGATGAAAACAGTATTGCTGAAAATAGAACACATCCCTCAACGACGCAAGAACATAAAGATACCACTACCTCAAGGACTTGCCTTATTATCATCAATATCACAGATTTTGTTATTATCCCTTTAATTATTATAGGCTCTCATGTACTTGGTAAGGCAAGCTATGTAGCTGAGCGATCGATGAACATTAATAACTATTCAACTGCTACTACAACTACTACACCCAATGTGATGCATCTCTGTACAGCAACAATTCTAGCATCTCTTCCTTTGGTCCATTCACGGCACTTTTTATTACGCGGATTCGCGCTCTACACCCCTATTCTGGCGAGTTTCTATAGTGCATGTATGACTGGCATTATCTCGAGAATTGTGAAAGCCACACTATTGCAATACCGCGGTGATCCGCACGTGCAGCATATCACGGAAAAACATCTCTATGTATATACCGTCGTTCTTTTCCCACCTTTTCTAATAACGACTAATCCCTGTCGAACGCAAATTAGTTTAGAGGGTCTCCTGAGGTTGTAAAGAGGCCATGTAATTGCATTCCTAGAACGGTCATAAGGAAGTCAAGTGGCTCTTTTGTAAATCAAATGAAGTACTAACATCCTTCGGATGGTAAGAGCTTGTTGAGGCTTCTCGTTTATGGGAGGAATAGCTGAACACCAATTATGAGAAAGCTTTCTGAATCTAAAAACAACCTGTGAGCGTCTTTAGTTATTTTTTATGGATACATTGTGAAGCTTATTTTTATATGTGGTTATATCTCTTCCTCAAAAATAACCACCATAAGGCAGAATTAAAAATAGTTATCGAATCACTTCACCAGCTATTTTCGGATGGGGTTTCCTTTGAAGACGAGCAGATTGTCTGCCGTGATGAATTGAGTGGATAGTCATTGATCGATGACATAGAAAATTCAAATAGTACTTCTCTTATAAAGCCTCTACACTTGAGAGGTCTCGAGATTCATCTGCATACAATCTTGAGCTTATTTCCTAACACGGCTGACTAATGAAGATGCAATTTAAAATATTATTTATGCTTTATTAATTATTGGTGCTACTCGATATTCATTATTGATGCTGATTTTACTCCTTGAGGAAATAGAATTTATACTATAGTTGCATAAGGAATTCTTCCCATCTGGTAAATTGGCTGGTGCTAGATTGCCAAAGGTTTATAGAAGCTATAGCATAACCTCAGTGTAATCAGCACCCAGGTTAAAAGTGAGGGCTAGCCACTATTGCGAGGTAAGCCATCAACCAACCACATCCATCCCACCCTGGTGTGTATTAGTAATCATACACTCTCCTGCTATCCACGAAAACGAGACACTAACTATTTTTCCTGTCTAGACTCGAAAGATATTAATTAAACGCCGGTAAATATTCATTCATAATTTCTCTTGTTCAAATCTTTACTGTATTCACGTTCTGTCGACATGGTTAATCTCCTTTCTGCCATCACCTATCCTATTATTCTAGTGTTTAAGAGCGGGCATATGGGTCCTTTCCTCCACCAGTTTACTCAATTCAACAGGTAGCTCTATTGATCAGAGAATATTTTAATTCTACCTAAAAAATGTATTTTTAAAGCAAACCTAATTCAGTATCTGAGAAAATTTCACCCTAACTTCTTCAAAAAGGATATTCATTCTGGAAGAAAATGAGCACTTATATAATTGTTCAAATTTTGCAGAATTGTATATTGTGCACAATAGACATTAAAAGACTACGCTACCACGGAACAGGATATTTTACGTAATTATTGAAATATGATCGCATGATGCTGGAATGAGCACCAATCCGTTAGCACTATACATGAGCAAGTGCTCTTTGCATATGGATAATTCTCCATAAACACGGCACTTTCGTGTCCAATAGGGTGGCCCAAAAAATTTTTGTTCTAATTTTTATGCGAAATGCCTGGAAATTCGTGCAAATCCACAAAAAAAAAGACAGATTCTTTTCTGAAAAAAATTTATATTTAGAGGTGGCGCAAGCCTCATGAAGTTTACCACGTATTTCCCATTAGAAGAAAAGACGTTTTTGTAAATTTTATTCAGAATTCTTAATATTAGATGGATCGAGTTCGAAACTCACCATTTCTCTTCACAATTGGTCACAAAATGCGAATGAAATATTACTTTCCAAATATCATATGATATGGGGATATCTTATATATCTTATATATATATATATATATATATATCTTATATCTTATATATCTTATGACGATATCCCCATAAGACTGTTTTATAGGGTCCCGTAAAACCTCCATAAGTGAAAAAATGGGTTTTTCGAGTTTTTGGCGCTACTTATAATTTTTTTGCGGTTTTTTTTTAACGCAGATTG
>WSXT02055760.1:0-12810 GCA_011762715.2 Neuroterus valhalla
GAAAAACGAAGCGGCTGAAGTTATATCAGCTCTCGAAACTTCAGCAAACAATTATGAGGTCGCGTGGAGGCTACTTAGAGATCGTTATGACAATCGTCGAGTCATAATCGAAGGTCATACAAAAGCCTTACTAGAAATGCCGCAAGTCTCGAAAGAATTCCCAGTTCGCGCACTGCTGGATTTCGTACAAAAACACACGAGAGCTCTTCGTGCGTTAGAGCAACCAGTTGACAGCTGGGACACTATCCTAATTGGTCTTATTAAAGTTAAATTGAATCAAGCATTGCGAGAAAAATTGGAGGATTCGATCACTGATTCGACCATACCGTGTATGAAACAACTTTTAGCATTTTTACAACGCCGAGCTCAGTTTGAGGAGACGACAGCGTGTCAAGTGTCTCAAAAAACAAGTCAAGCCAATAATAATAAATCACACACATACTTGTCGCAGTGGTCCATGCAGAAAATGCAAAAAGAGACATAATTCTTTACTGCATTTTGACAATCAGGAGTTTGAGACACCAGTCCCGTCTAGCTCACAAACGAATTGTATGCAAGCGTGCACATCCTCTCAGTCATTATCTTCAACAGCAATATCGATGTTCTAGACTCTCAGGGCAAGGCTCATCCTTGTTGCGTATTGCTCGACAATGGCTCTCAGTCGCATTATATGACAAAGAGGATGGCATCATTGCTTAAATTGCAACAACAATCAGTTGGCATTGAGGTTAGCGGCATAGGTTTATCAAGTACCAATATAAACCATTCGATTATCACTAGAATAAGGTCGCGATATAATAAATTTGAGAAACATCTCAATTTCTTGCTCGTTTCCGACACAACAAGTATGTTGCCTTCAGTTCCCATCCAACGAGATTCATTGAAAATTCCACATAATATCAAGTTGGCGGATCCCGAGTTTCATAAACCTGCAGAAATCGACGCGCTCATAGGTGTTCACTTCTTTTACAAACTTTTATGCGTAGGACAAACAGAAATTCCCGGGCACGACGCGATACTGCAAAAGACACATCTAGGCTGGATAATTGCAGGCGATATCTATAAAAAATACACGAATTTTCGAAAAACCGGGTGCTATTTTACGATGAACTCTATTCGCCCTGAGTCTGATCCGCTCACTCGATTCTGGGAAATTGAACAGGTTCCCTATAAACGGTTTTATTCGGACGAGGAACAAGCATGCGAGTCACATTTTGTGAAAAATATAAAACGTGAAGACACCGGTCGATACATTATAAGCTTGCCATTTAATAATAAAAAAGAACATCTCGGGGATTCCGATATTATGGCTGAAAAACGGTTCCTTTCCCTTGAAAACAAGCTGAGCAAAAACTTATCCTTGCGAGAACGTTATTCAAGTTTTCTTAAAGAATATGAAAAGAGTGCTCACATGATCTGCCTTGAAGACAGTGAAGTATCTCGAGACGGTTTCTTCTTGCCCCATCACGCTGTTTTCAAGGTAGATAGTTTAACGACGAAATTACGCGTAGTCTTTGACGGTTCAGCCAAGGGTTCAAACGGATTTTCCTTGAATGATAGCCTAATGGTAGGGCCGACCATTCAAGATGACCTATTTACCAGCTACACCCGATTTCGATCTTTTCCATTCGCGATGACTGCCGGTATAGAAAAAATGTATCGTCAGATTCAGGTGGCTCCCAAAGACACAATTAGCTCTAGACGAAGCGCAATCACATCCTGTCGCAGCACCAATTTCGAGTCGAGACCTTTACGTGGACGATTTGCTCACAGGTACTAATAATCTCCAAGACGCTTTGAAGCTTCGTGACGATCTGATTGCCATTGCTAAGAAGGGTGGGTTCACTTTTCGAAAATGGGCAAGTAATGACTCGCGTTTAATACACGGTCTTTCTGAATGAAGTGATCATACTGTATCTCTCAATAATGAGACAATAAAAACTCTAGGCGTTTCTTGGAATCCTTGCGAAGACACTATTCTTTATACCGTAAAAATGACAAGTTCAAGACGAAAGTCACTAAGCGTGCTATTTTATACGAAGTAGCAAAATAATTTGACCCCCAAGGCTTGTTGGGTCCTGTCATTGTTCAAGCAAAATTAATCATTCAAGTTCTATGAAGTTACAATTGACATGGGATGAATCGATCCCGCTAAACATCCACACAAGCTGGCTAGAATTTAGAAAACAGCTTTCAGCTATAAATGAACTCAATTTCAAAAGATGTACGGTAGCTCATGACAGTTCAGAGATCCAGTTGCATGGATTCTGCGATGCTAGTGAAAAGGCATACGGTGCTTGTATTTACTTGCGTTCAACCGACAAATACGGCCGTCAACATTCTTCCCTAGTGTGCTCTAAGTCGCGCGTTGCACCCATACATACGATTTCGCTTCCTAGGCTGGAACTGTGCGCAGCCCTGCTACTAGCCCGCTTGTTTATAGCTACTTCTCAAGCGATAAGACACTTGTCCACCAATAGAGCGATTCTTTGGTCAGACTCCATGATCGTTTTGCACTGGATAAAAAAATCTTTCCACACGTTAATGACCTTTGAGGCAAACCGTGTTGCCGAAATCCAGGAGATAACACGCCCTTATGAATGGAGGCACGTATCTACGAAAGATAATCCCGCGGATTTGTCATCAAGAGGTAGAATGCCATTGGAATTCCTGAATGATCACATATGGCACCAGGGTTCTAGCTGGCTTACTCAGGGTGAAGTGTCATGGCCTCAGAACGCCAGAAGCGCCAAAAGGGCTACAATTTGAGGACGAAGTTCGCATAAAAGTAGTAAGGTACTGGCAGCGGCTCAGAAAGCGGTTTTATTGAAACCCTGTCGCATTGTTAGCAATTTCCTCGACCATCAGGAAGTTTGGGACTAAAACTTAGTCTGTGGCTGGTGATAAAATACCGGGCAAAAAGACACGAGAATATTTTTCGACAAAATAATAATAATAATGGTGGTGTTCTCGCGTTGTCGTCGCGGTAGGGTTTGAGCTTTCCTCTAATGACTTCGATGGCCACGTTGGCCGTAGCAATGCTACTGATAGGGTTACCCATCCAAACAGCCAAAAAACGAGGAGGAAAGGGACTAAGAGCAACACCAAAAAACCCAATCATGATGGAGAGTTTTATGAATATATTAAAACGCTGGTCGCTTCCCGAGGATCGTCGGGGCGCCCCTGAAACCACCGCTGGAGGCCACAGCATGCGGGACGGTGGTCATGGTAAGCTGCGTGATGTTCAGGCAGATCTCGCCAATCAAGAATCTGTCTAGCAAGGACATGTGCGGAACGCGGGAAACAGTGGAACATCGACTGTGCCTGTTGAGGATGCTTTGGCTAGCTCAAGCTATTTGCAGCCAACCACCTCGTCAGGAATACCGTCGGAGAGCATCATGTGGACACCAAAGATAATGGAAGAATCGATGCGTCTCTATTATCAAAGCGCGGAATTTGAGATCAAGCGCCAGAAAGGCGACAATTTGAAAACGAAGTTCGCCGAAAAGTATCTCCATATATAAAGAGTTTTAGTGAAGGATCTCATCACGAAGGTCGAGGATATCCGCAATAATCTTCTTATTTTAAAAGATCGAGCAATAGAGATTGAACGAGAGGTGGAAGCGGCGGGAGAAAACGTCAACCATGAGCATCAGTTCGATAAAGCTGTGCAAGATCAAGCCGAGACTGATGAAGCAATACAACGCCATCACGTTATTGATGTTCTAGAACAACCTCTAGATGTTCCACTTCTACCATATCTTCCAGAAGAAGATGGCTTGATTCAACCAGAGGCTCTAGTGGAGATTCAGCGACCAAGAAGGCGATAGAAATTGGCTTACTATATGAACAGAGATGTGATGGGCCTCTATTATGTGGCAAAAAGTAGTGAGCAGAGTATGAGAAGAGAACATCATCGTCTCTTCTTTCTTGAGTACCCGCATCTAGCCACAAGGATGAAAGAACAGAATCTAGCAGATCAGAAACGCTCAATATCTGTTAACAGATTGCTTTCAGAGGTTGAAATGGCTACCATCAAAACGGAGGCAGTTTAAGAGTGTCCTAATAATATAATTCCTGTAGAAGATGTGGATAATGGAGAGGTAATCGGAACTGAGGGCATAGGTGTATGGATATTAAAGAACAAGGGCCGCGTCCACTAGAACTACAACCGCACTTCAACGTTCACGTTGATTTGAACAGCAAAATCCCTGAAAACTGCAGCACCTCGAAAGGAATTTCGGTCGAGCTTCACTGGAGTTCAGGCATGTAGAATCAACGAAAAGGCATTTTTTGCTGAAAAGGTTCATCAGAAATGATCTGATGCACTAATAGGGCACCTCAACAACAAGGATTAGCCTTTGCACTTAAATGCAGAATTATCAGTGCTACAGGTGCAAACTCTTGTACATTGTGCGACTGTAGCAGTCGTTAGAACGTTAGGTCATAGAACTGGGCCTACATATGCAGTCTTTGCCCCAATACAAGGCGGAAACAAGATTCCCTATGGAAAATCAGGTTGGATATAGATGTCAGCAAAGTAAGGAGCAAATTGGGTCTACAGACCCAATATAAGAAAGGAAATAGAACCAGAAAGCTGATGCACCATGGCATCATCTACCCTCGGAACATCCAGTCATTGGCGCTAAGAATATTATATGAGATATTAAATTCTCATCGGCAGAGACTTGGTGTTCGTAATGCCAGACTGCGTCGATGCAATATGAGTAGTGCAAGAAGGCAGTAAAAGCGAACCTTCCAGAGAGATGGAAAGAGGTTCTATCGTTAACTGAATAAGCAGTGGGGCGTTTGGAGAGAAAACAACAGAAGTAATTAAGACGCTACATGGCTCCAACAAGAGAAGGAAAGGGCAAGCGAGAAACCTGTAATAAGCCTACTATCCTCACAGACTCAGACGTTTCAGCGGTTTTGGAAAGGTCCGGTAATCTCAAAGCCCCAGGTCCAGGGATGGAGCACAACTTCTCTTACAAGTACCTTACAAGTACGCACACTGCGTTGGCGTAGAGTTTCTAGAAGATCATCGAACATCCGAATGAACAGCCGAAACTTATGCTCAGGGGAACCACGTATATGTTGCCAAAAAACTAGACGCTCGGAATCCATCTGAATTTCGACCAATCGCCTGTCTCCCAACGATTTATAATTGCCTCGCAAAGGTCATTGCAGATGAGGTTTAGCATCATCGTGATGATAATAACAATCTAACCAAAGAACAAAAAATATGTTGCAAAAACTCGAGGGACGGTATAGATCTAATTACGATTGGCGCTGTGGCCATGCCGCAAGATAGGAAAGATCAAAGAAAATAACACATGGCTTACATTAACTGCAAGCAAACGTTCTCTCTAATGCCACACGCCTATTCTCCACGAAGTTTGAACATTTTTAAGACCCACCCATGCATCATTGACCTGTCAGGTCAGGCGATTATTCTCTGGGAAGAACAAATCAAGTATTTTGATCATGGGTAACTGGAGACAGCTAGACCAATCTGCATCACGACGGCTATCTTCCAGGGGGACTCCCTCAGTGCACTATGGTTCTGCTTAGCGATGAATCCATTGAGCCAAAAACTAAAAAAGATATCTTATGGATTCAAAATACATGACAATGAGGGTGGTCATGTACTAACTCATCTTCTGTACATGGATGACCTGAAGCTGTACGCTAGTTCAAGCCTTGTTAAACTACTAAGAAACAAGGAATGGATATGGGAAGATTTAGAAATGGAATGGACATGAGAAAGTTTGAGTAAGGAACGTTAAGTAGAAGTGAGCAGGATAGGTATTAGTTCAGTCTTAGAATTCACAGCTTTTTTTTTGCTAACGAAAGAAGTCTTGATTGTGTTCCCTTCCAGATTAAGACGACAGGCGCCTTTCTCCAATTATTTGGAACTTCGCTTTTCACAGCACATATTATGATAAATTCACACAGCCACACAGGCGAATATCCGCTATCACTCTGAAGCGTTTCAGAGGTATTACGACCCACACCAGCAATATTTCTATTCTTTAGTTCCCTGATCACGGAAATATTGTTGTTGATACCGATTTTTCTCCCGCTACCTTCATCCGAATTCTCTAACGTATCGTTTTCTATGTCACGGTCGTAATGCTCTATAGCTTATCCTTATACAGCTCCATGGAAAAATCACTCATATAGGCTTAAGCTTTGTCCGAATCCCATACCATTTCACCATCAGCATTCCTAATTCCGACGACCTCGGTGCTAGCATTTTATTTGCTAGTCTTCTTAACTCATTTTCAAAATAGTTTCCCATTTCCTTCATGATCATTTTGCATTTTTGTATCTTCTTTTGCTTGGATTTCTTCCTTGCTCGCTTTAGAAGTATATTTGCCTTCCTCTTTCCATCCCTATAATCATTTACTACTCCAAGCCTTTCCTTATCGCTAAGACTTCTAATATTAAACTCACATGAGTACGCTTCTTCTTCTCACGTTGACTGCCCTTGTCTAAATTTGTGTGTCATATTCCATCTCTAATTTTTCTTCGTCATCCGCTAAGTTTTTATCCAGATTTCGCGATATACTATTATGTACTTCTGGCTCCTGCAGATTCTCTATATTCACTCTCGTCTGCTTTAATTTATGGATAGATCTTCTCCTCCTCCATCCTTGACCTGGGTCTATTTTTGAAACCTTGATTTAGTGGTTTTTTCCACATTCAGAGCCTTTCATAACTCTCAAGTGAATCCAAATCTTGTTTGTGAAGATATCAAATTCACAATCAACTTCGATTCGCCAATTCGATATTGTTTGTGAAGATAAAGTCTTCCATTAAGTTTGACGCTAAAATATCAATTAGATCAAAAGTTTTGATCCATTGAAAACAAAGGCGAATTTTTTTTATAAGCGCTGAAACTCAAGAATTTATGATCCGATCGAGACGTTCTTTTTTTGAAAATAGGCGGGAAAACATGAACTTCAAGTGTATGCGAATGATGAACCATGTTACTTATAATTAAAAAGTTATGAACATTTGAAATAAACAATTGCGATTTTTACCAGAAGGGCACGTTTTATTTGAAAAATTTCAATTGCAATGGATTCCTTGAACGATTTTGCATAGGAATACGTTTTAAAATATCTTTAACTTCGATTAGAGAATGTGCAGTGAGCGTACAATCAAAGCGCGGAGTATATGTGGAGATACTGAACTTGGAAGGCAACTTGTTATTTCCATGGTAACGGCTTGTTGGGACGTATTACTCTCAAGCGCGCTGCACTACGCTTTGTTTGTACGCCCGCTGCACATTCCCTTATCAAAGTTAAAGATATTTTAAAACGTACCCTCATGCAAAATTGTTCAAGGAATCGATTGCAATTAGAATTTTCCAGATGAGACGTGCCCCTTTTGGTGAAAATCGCAATTGTTTACTTTAAACATTCACAACTTCTCAATTAATGAATAACTTGGTTCATCATTTGTATACATTTAAAGTACAAGTTCTTCCGCGTATTTCAAGA
The DNA here is from genome assembly GCA_011762715.2 of Neuroterus valhalla. Lineage (NCBI taxonomy): Eukaryota > Metazoa > Arthropoda > Insecta > Hymenoptera > Cynipidae > Neuroterus > Neuroterus valhalla. The sequence goes on from WSXT02055760.1 coordinate 7,509, forward strand.
AAAAGGACGTCTCTATCTGATCAATGGTTTTCGAGTTACAGCGCTTATAAAAAAAATTCGCCTTTTTCTTTACTGGATTGAAACTTCTGATCTAATTAATATTTTGGCGTCAAACTTGGTGGAAGAGTTTGTCTTCACAAACACTATCGATGTACCAATTATGAGGAAAATCCAAGACTTCACCCCAAAATCCTGTGAATGTAATTTGTTTTCTGCCCTAGGAAGGTTAACCGCTTTGAATTTTCGTCTATTACAAGGTTTGGGTAGAAGAGTCCTTCGCCTTGCTCTTTTGCATTTCATTCAACATGGCGTTCAATCAGTGTCGATGCCAAGGATAATGACGTCACAAATCAAAAAGGTCACGTGAGCATTCCTTTGTCTATTCCTTTACCAACATCTCTGTAAAATAATTTTCCCTCGAATTATTATTATTGCGAACTTGGCAAACATGGCGCCAAAAAACAATAAAGAGAAATTAATTAGACAAAGGGAAGCGACAAAAACTAGAGGTACCCTTTTTCATCAAACATATTAATTTGATCGCGGTAGCAAATGAATGAGTGTAATAGGGACTAAATTGGAGGTTAGATTATTTGAAACAATAATATCAGGATCTCGAAAGTACCAAGTAGAAACAGATGAAATAACTGACTAGGAAGTAGAAAACACTAATAAATCGGAATCAGTCCCAAATCTAGAAGAAAATTAGGCAGTTAACGATGATCTGAAAGCGCCACGCATTCGAAACGTAAAGTTACCGACGATCGAGTTGCCGGAGTTCGAGGCGAGCTTGACGAATGGGTAGGTTTTTGTGATACATTTACATCCCTTGTCCAAAAAAAGGTTCAAATTAGCAAAATTCAGAAATTTCATCATTTGAGGGCAGCATTGTAGGGCAATACTGAAGAAGTGAGTATATCTCTTGGACTCTGCGTCAAATTACACCCTAGTTCGGGAAACTTTGCCTAATCGATTTGACAATAGAAATCTTTTGATCCACAACCATATTAGGGCAATTTTTAAAATGGAACCCATTCATGGAGGAAGTGCAATGTTTTTTCGGGGAAATTCGAAATATTCTGTAATTGTCTGAAATATATAGCATTTTTGATCCCCTTGGTCTTTAAGGTCCTAGTATTGTTAAAGCGAAAACCACTCTACAAAAACTTTGATTAGAAGAACTTTGATAGGGCGGAAACTTATCAGTTGGAATGCATTTGTCGTGATTAACTTGAAGGAAGCAACTTCCTGCTATGAAACTGATCCAGATACCAAGACATGAATTTTGTAAAAAACCATCCAATATTCAAACACATGGATTCTCTGACTCTTTAAAGGATGCGTATGGAGCCTGAATTTACATGCGATCAGAAGATGAAGCAGGAAATGTCCTTGTGAAACAAATTTGCTCGAAATGTAGAGTTGCAGCTGCGAAAACTCAGACCATACTGAGGCTGGAATTTTATGGAGCCCTCGAGTTGGCAAAATGAAGCACCAAAGTGCAAACATCTACGGATTTTTCAGTTGAACATGGGTATTTTCGTTAAAGTCGACGATTGTGTTGTGTTGGATCCAAATGCAAGACATCAACCTGGAAATATTCGGAGCAAATAGAGTAGAGCGAACTCAGGAATTAACAAAAGTTGTGTATTGGAAGCACGTTTGTAGTAAGGATAATCCAGCCAATTGCATATCGCGTGGTATTGCACCTAATCTTCTCGAAAATTCCAGAACGGTGGGAAGACCCTACATTTCTGAGTTTGAGCGAATTTGATTGGCTTTCAATGCCATCATCTTGATCTAACGACACTTTGGTAGAATTAAGGAAGCTTGAGTGAAGTCCACCCAATATTGTACACTTTATTAGTTCAAGTAGAACAGCGGTGTCCAACGCAAGGTTGGCGCGCATCTCCTTTCTTCTCCTTCTCCGAGCACTTCATCGAAAATTCTCTTCTCGTTTCGCGACGGGCTTTGTCTGACTACGCCTGACCACGCCTACTTGCGCGCAATGTTTACACACCCTGGTCACCAAGGACCCCTTTCCACATCCCGCTCACCGCATGAACGCATCAAAGGTGACAAGAGAGGAGATGGACGAGTGACAGTTATTTACACCGTTTCTCACGCGTTGGAAATCTGTCGCCCCCTACCCCGCTTCTGCCTGATCCTAGTGATCCTAGTGTTCTACTAAAATAAAAATATTTTCCTCCATCGAGATTGAAATCTGGAAGTATTATTGAACTTCATCCTGGAAATGATGGCACTTCCCGCGCTGTGACCATTGGAACAAGCACAGGCACATTGCTACGTGCGCTTGCAGCTGCATGTCCTTCGCATATTGACTAATTGTAAGATCTGTTTGTTATGTTATACCTCAACCACACTAAACAGAATTATTTTCTTCCGTTTTGTTCCATCGTTTCTGTAAAGTTTGATTTGTCTATTTGCCAATGATTAGGATGTAATTATCCTAAAATCAGGTTTCCAAATTCAATTCAAATCTTCACCAATTTTGTTAATGAATATGTCCCATGCTTTAGAGGCATTAGAAGACAGTTCGATTTTAATAGCTTTGTAGTGAACTCATGGGTATAGAAAAAAATGACAACCTTTTTAGAATCGTCGTTCGAAGAACATATATATTTCAAGTACAAAAATTGAATTAGGCATACAAAATAATAATCCTGAAGAAAAATATTGTAATCAATCTGAAGTGGTAAAGCGGATAAATGAATATCCTGTACATTCTTGGGATAATCTTTCCCTTGTTTTCAGTTTAGAGTATATAATAAAGTCTGCAAGCGTTCTTCGATGTAATAATTCGAGATTAAGTCGAATCAAATAATGTTTCCTGGGGTGGAGTTATATACATCCAAAGGTGCCAATTTTTTCCGTGCCTTCATCGGTTTGACATTTTGCTGCAAAACAAACATTTTCGTTGAATGTAAAGGATTAGAATGAATTTATTATCATTAATTTGGTTAGGACACTCAGAGCCCTCGACGTTTGGCTAATCCCGTTGCGTACCCGTGTAAACCTAAGCGGGACACGAGAAAGCCCCCGTGAGTGCCAGACGCTTCCCCGCAATCAGAGGGCAGCGACACAGTATAATATAATGTTGCACTGCCCTGCGATTGCTGAGGAATATCTCTCTCATCAACTGGAATGAAACAAGTAATAAAACTGTAAAAGTTTTGGGAAAATTGAATGCTACTATTTCCATTCAAGATTCATGATCAAGTCATCTTGATCACTCTCAACATAAGATTCCGTTTTATCATCCGCAAATCAGGATAACCCTTCAAGGACTATTCAAATCTTTATAACTATTTTTTTTGTGAAATACCTCGATGTTAGGAAAAGTTGGGAAATATCTAGAAACGTACGAGCTTCTGCTCCGAAAATCCATAATCTCTACTGGAGTCGTGAATTTGTATTTAGGTTCCTCAATCTCTTTAACAGCAATACAGATTCCTTAGTTCATTTTGGATGCTTTCCAAAGAGAAAGTTTGAACATTTTATCAGAAGAGTTTATTCATGTAGACTTTTCTCGAAACTCTACTCTCATTCATGACAAAATTAAAGTATTCACCATAAGAAAAACCTTGAAAAATGATTCAGGTAAGAATGCTAGGAGTAATCTTGACATGTAAGCAACTGGAGTATGACAATGGAAAAATGGAAGATCGCTTTTTTTTATTTCACCCGTATCTGAAATAGAAATATGCAACTAATTAAGAGAATAGGATTATATTCACAGGATTCGAAAGCTGATAATCTTGAGGTCCATCTTTCGTTTTTGTCGTGTTCTCTACACCTATACAACCCGTCAGTGATTTTTTTGATGCAAGTATCTGAAAATAAAATTAATGGTCCTAATTAAGGATTTTCATCAACACACTGCTTCGAGGATACATAAAAATAGATATTTTATAAGCATTTTTAGTTATATTGTATTGATATAGTAGAATAATATTACAGAAAAAACTTCATTGGATTTCATTAACTCCACATAATTAAACAAAATTTCTATATATCTTGCAATGGATTTCTCTAGTTGTATTCCTAGCGCAGTGATAAGCTTTTGTTAACTGCGTTACCAATTTTAAGTAATTACGCTTTTGACAAAAAATTACACTTATTGTCCAGTTTTTTTCCATAATGAAATTTCATGTGTTTCTTTAGATGTTGAACTCTTTATTTGGAAAAGTCTTTTTTACGTTTCAAGGATTTATAATTGTAGTTGAGATTTCATCTCTCTGGTGAAGAATATTGTTCAAATATTTGTTCAAAATATATTTTCTCCTCCTCTTGTTTGAGAAGCGATTTTTTCAACTAAAAATTAAATATTGCAGTTTTTGATATAAGGTTAGCATTGTGAAGTTGATATTCATTTCTCCTATCATCAAATCATATATTTCGTTAAATAATAATTTTTTTCCAGTAGAAAGTCAATATTTTCGTTTGAAAATTCATCTTTTATGTTAAGAAATTAAACTTTTCTTTGCTGCTGAACCAATTGTCCAATTATAAGGTTTTCATTTACGATTAAACTATTTCAATAAAAATTAGTTCCTCTCTTGTTGGAATAAACTGTATAACTTTTTAGATAAGAATCTTCTCTTAATCAAGAAATTGAAAAACCTCTTTTGGATAAAAAGTTTGACTATTTAGTTTGATATTGAAGTTATTTTTAAGTATTCTATCTTCAGTAAAAATTGATCTCTTCCACTAGTATTTCAGTTATCTCCTTCCTTGTTCACATTTATTGTATTTTGTTTATAAATCCTAATTCTCGTAGAAAAGTTACCTTGTATATTGGAAATTCGCCCTTTTTAATTAAGAATGCAACAGTTTGTTAAAAAATACAACATTTTGGTAGAAACTGATTCATTTTGGTGAAAAAGTCAACTATTTTTTTTATTAATTTGTTTTGTTGGCTCAAAAAAATAATAGTTTGGAAGAAAATTGAAAAATATAGTTCCTTGTTGGGAAATCATATTTCAGAACTAGAATTTCAACTGCTGTGTGAGCCATTCGTCTGTCTAGCTTTAAAATTTCACTATTTTTTTAAAAATAATTTTTCTAGTGAAAGTGTTGTTTTCTTGACTAAACATAGATTTTTTCCGTGAAATATTATTTTGTTGGATCAAAATATTACCATCCTATTTATGATGGTGAAAGAATCCGTTGAAGATCGGTTTTTTTAAGGATTCACGTCATTGAATTATTATTATTATTATTATACCATTAAGCCAAATCCCTTGCGGGGTAAGCGTAACTCGTTCGGTTCCAGCCCCTC
>WSXT02055771.1:0-12809 GCA_011762715.2 Neuroterus valhalla
CTTACATTAACATTTGTTCTGAATATTTATTATACATATGTATCATCAGGATTACGTAGTAGCGCACAAACTAGAGTAATACTCGCCTTAGAAGCAAGGAAAACAAGATTTTTTGCTACATCTGACATGTTGCATTATGCTTGGTATGCTTCAAAAGTTTGTGATGAAAGGGAAGTTTTTGTGAATGTGAATGAAGTATGCTTTCCCATTGATGTTTTGAAAAAACCATGAAATTGTAAAAAATCTGCGTTTATTAGATGTGCCAGATGTAGCGAAACATTTTGTTTTTCTTGCTTCTACGACGAGTATCACTCTAGTTCGTGCGATGCTACGTGATCCTGATGATACTTATGTTTAATAACTATTCCGATTGAATGTTAATGTAAGTTAATAAATGTTTGAAGGATATATGACAATTATTCCTGTGTTTCATTTGTTGTATAAAACATTGCAATTTTCGTTTGAGACACTTATTTCCTAATTTGAATAGTTCGAAAGATACGAAAACTACAAACTATCAAATAATTATTGATTTAAGAGGAAATAACCAAACTTTCCATACGAGAGATAATAGAGAGTTAAAACGGAGTTTTCATTGAAAAAAATGATTAAATAATCATTAGAAATTACAATTTCATGACAGAGAATTAAGAAAGGAATGAATAAACAGTCTTGCATTAAAAAGAAAAGTGCAGGAAGTAAGAATCGATCGTGCAACCTTGCGCGTATCAACCAAACGCCTTAACAGCTGAGCCAACGGCCGTTGGATTTTACAATACACCAGCGACATGACCATCCGCATGAACTTCTTTAAATATATTTTTCTCAAGAATGACTGAAAATTGCGCCTTCTTGATTTTTCTCAGAAAAGCTCTAGTAGGTGTCTATCACTGACGAGAGTATCGACCAAAACACAAATTAAGCGACCTAAAGGTCCCCTTGTCAAACATTTCCACAAGCAGAGATGGGCGTAATTCAATAAAATCGTTAATCGAAATAAATTTGGATCAAGAATTATTTCCATTCGCGAACAAAATTATTTCGGATTAGTTTTATTTTCGTATTCCAGAAATGCGGGATTACGTAATATCTTTATTCCCGTAATCTCGCATTTGTGAATTACGGGGATAATGCATTCTTTTTTTCGACAAGTGTGGTATTACTGGCTTAATTCAATTCCAAAAATTTGGAATTCTTTTTCATATCCTTCAATTTTTTTTGTTCATTGTTATTTAGCTTATAATATTAGAATCTTAGTTCGAATTCAGAAGAGAGTAATTTAGAATTTACAATTCGTGATAATATTTATTCTTAAATAGAGAAAGTACTTCAATAAATTTTTGGAGTGTAGAAGCTGTATTTTGAAGAAGAAATATTTTCAAATTATGATAGGAAACTTGTTCCAATTGTTCATTACGAATCCATCATTTTTAAGTTTAATAATCAACTACTCAATCGAAATGCAAACTCTTTTTTGGAACATCATTTTTTTCAAATGTGCATTACATAATTTTAAATCCACCTCTGGTTAAAAATGTAACTACTCCTCTGGGAATCAATTCATCTTTTCGCGGCAAAAATTCAAGTATTTATCTTAATATTGATTTTTGAATTTAGAAATGAAACTATTTTCTGAGAATTTCTGTACTACATAGGAAATTCGCCTTTTCGTAGAAAATTCTCTACCTAAGAATTCATCAGTTTGGTTGGAAATTAATCTCTTCTACTGGAAATTTTATTGTTTCATCTTTGGTTAAAAAATTGATCTTTTCTAGTTAAAAGTACCACGATTTGGATGAAAATTTGTCTTCTTAAACTAAAAATCAAATAATCTCATTGAATTTTGAAATTCAACTACTTTGTTAAAAATTGTATTTTTTGAATGGAAATTTATTTATGGTAGAAAATTCAAATATTCGACTCAAAGATTTATTTCTGTTATTGTTCCATTTTCGGATGTATTGTATTCTTTGGTTGAGAATTAATCCTTCTATTTGGAAATTAATCTTTTAAAATTCCATTTCTGGCGCAGCAAATAATAAAATATACTAATCTCTATAATGCTTCCGAAACACGCCTGAAAAATTAGGAATTGGGGGAAAATGTGGGAAAAGAGAAAGGCAGAAACAAACGAGTATAGATAATTAGATATAGACTATAGACTTAGAGTACAGACGGGACCGACCGGGACCTTGGTTGGTGAGGAGGCTGAGGGGCAAAAGGCAGGCGGCCGATGAGTGGCGACTGGCGGGGGACGATTCCCCTCGTGCGGCATCGTTGCGGCGTTTCAGGTTTGAGACCTCTGACCATAAGAGCCCATCTATTTTTACTCAACTTTGAAAAATTATAACTCAACACTCAGCGACCAGATTTTCTTCAAATTTGATGAGGTGGCGTAAGGCATCATACATTATATGTATATAAATTTTTATCAAATTCTAATCACTTGGCTCTCGCTCCAGTACAATCTTAAATGTAACAATGTGTGAAAAAATGAGTTTCTTTTGAATTTTGGTTGAGCATTTATCACTTTCTCCGCAGCACGAAGGTGAAGAATCGCTATGTTCAGAAAAATTCGGTACGACTAGCCAAACGCGCGAAATCGCTATTCATCCCAGAGTTCGGGTTGACAAGGCACTTCGTATTATTTATGTTAAAGTTCTGATTGTTTAAGTGAATTTGAACTCAAGACACCCCAAAGCACATACTTCGAAACGTCTTTTCAGCACTGGACTCCCAAATATACATCACGAGAACACGTGTCATGAACCATCACCATGTCTCTCTAACAGTGAGCATAGGCCCGTTGCAATACAAAACTCACATCTGGCTTCCGAGGAGCCTTCAGGAAAATACTTAGAATTGATCCTTTCTGCACAGGTCTGATCAGGCCTGGGCCTAAACGGCGGTGATCTAAGCGTTTTTGGAATCTTCACCGTAGCCCCTAATTCTTCTGTATCTCCCCCCTTTCTCTGTAGCTCCCCCTTTCCCCTCTCTTTCTTTATATAAATCCTTCTAACGATCCTAAGCTTCTATCTAACGATCCTCTTCTATCTTTTTCCTATATTTACCCCTTGGCTTTCTCTCGTTCTTCTCCCCTTTCGGTGTTCCAAACACTTCTTCCTCAGAATCTCTTTCTTCCTTGCTTTCACTTCTCCAGTCACTCATCGATCACATTCAAATGTCCCCGCCTTGGACCGCACCGTCTTTGGCGCCCAAACCCCGTTCCTACTGTCTTGTTAATCTCAAAGCCTACTATGCCCGCAAAGGGCCTAGCCTCTCCTTGTGACGTCACACCAAGCTAGTTGAAATATTATTGTACACACGAATCCGTCTCAATCTTGCAAAACATCCACACCTCAATTCTCCTCTCTCACATCATTTATAAGATGGTGGAATTAAGTGTAAATTTCATAAATAATGGAACATGTTAAAACTAAAAAGATTTTGAATTAAAGTCTACTATTTTTATAGATTACGATATTTACATAATATGTCGATGCTATGAATTGGATATTTTTGTACAATCATATCATTTGAGAAAAATTAGGGGAAAAAAGATTTCTTTCTGACATTAAATGTCCATACTGGCCATTCGTTCATATAATTTGTTTATGAAGTAGATAAAAAATATCGGATTATAATTTTCTATCACTGATAATCACTGGCGAACTCATTTAAAAGAAGTTAGGAAATAAAACGATTTCTTTCTGCCTTTGAATGTCCACACTGGGCATTTGTTCACATAATTTGTTAATACAATTAATCAAAAATATCGAAAGATACTTGTCCATCATTCGACATCATTGGCGAGAGAGGGGAGAGTGGTGAGCGAGACAGAGGGGGTAGGCGCGGGCGAGAGATTCGCAAGGGAGAGAAGTGGAAAAGTGAAGAAGAGATAGAGAGGGTGTCTAATAAAAAGTTCTCACTCCAGACATTTGAAATCTGAGCATAATCGCGATCTAAAAGTTGTTTTGAACCTCGTTTTATGATTTCAATTCATAATGCTCCATGTTTTGCGAGAAGTGCTGGCTCGGTGCGGTTTGACCATGGAACTAAATTTTCAGTTACATCAGGCCTTAATGAAGTAAGCTCAATTTTTAGTTGAAAATATTATCGGTTTTGCTTCTCTCCAGACGTCTTATTACTGCCTTTCATACCAACAATATTGGACGTATCTCTTGTCATAGGATTTGGAAAGTCCATAAAAAGAAGTTCCAGCATTATAGCTTCAGCTGATTGAGTTGATACAATGCTGCAATACGTTTTTACAATATAGTGACGAAATAAAATATGTTTTTAATACACATTGAATTTGTACAACTTAACAAGTTTATCGAATATTCTGCAACAGTAGTCAACTCATTGCTCTCAGCTACATACATTCGTATTACTGCTTGGAACGTTTTGTTTTAAGGATTGTATAGTATTGACCTGTATTGAGATCCTGTAGAATCACCAACTTTCGCTCATTGGCACAAACTTCGGACACCCAGTTTTTTTGCTTCATCATAACCCAATAGTATGAGAGCCGTAAGTATTGTTGGTGACCCGTGCATAACTCGAGGTGTGAGCTTTGGAGTGATATAGACGTCTGAATGTTGCAGACAACATTTTTATTGAGCACATTTTTCTGTGCAACAATCAAAGAAGCTTCTTTCTTTTTTAAATTCCGAGATACTATCTCAAACATCCTTAGCTCAAGTTTTTCCGAAGAGATTCTTTACTGGCAGGGCATTATTATATTTTTTCTCGGTATTTTTTTTCCTGGCTAGTTCTTCAAAACTATTGAAACATATTTTGGGATAGTGTTTATCAGTCATATCATGGAGGTTTTCTAACAAGTTGTAGTAAGTTCGAATATTTTTGGTTCAATGTGCCGACAATTTTAAATGTAAGACAAAAGTGTACTGTTTACCACTATTTTGTAAAGTTTAGTGACTGGTCACTTAAAATGAAAATTGTGCCCTCTAGATGCAATAACTCGATAGCTTTTGAAAAATGAATGCATGTACCCGTTCAAACTTTTTTCGTGAACATTATAGTTCGCGTTAAAAAAAAAACTGATGACTCTTGAATTGAAAAATCCATGTTTTTTAAAACCTACATCGCCACTGAACATTCATTTCTCAACGTATCAACATTTTCTTTTTTTACATTTGTTCAAGAAGGTCTAGCGTTGAATACACTATCAAAAAATTTATTAAAAGTTAGTATTAATTGAATGTTTTTTTAATCCGAATGAATAGCCATGTTTTTCGACGTTCGCGTTGTAAATGTATCGAGGGCATTTTCGTTTTCAACGGGTTATTCACGCTTGTCATAATCCTAAGTGTATTGTTGAACTTATTGGAAAGTTTGAGTTCCCTTGAACTATTCTTTATATAAAACCCAGCGGGTTGAACACAAACGCGCAGCGCGATGTGATTGAATTTTCCACCATTCAAAATATTCAAAGAATATGATTACAGTGTGAAAGACTTTGAACCCTTGATTGAGAAATTCAAAACACCAACGAATTTGCACATCAGAGATGTGGTAAAAATCATTTCCTTTCCCAATAAAGAAATCGAAATTTTCTATAAATATGACGGATGTTCTTGAATCAGATGTAACTTTTGAAAATTTGCTCTGCTCACCTTTGGCAAATTCGATTGGAATAAGCAACGAAAAAATGAGAGATGTAAAATCTTTGATGGAATATCTGAGTGACGACGGAAAAAAGTTTTTTGATGATTTTTTTGAAAATTCGATAGGTAAGAAAAAAAACAAAAAATTTGTGAAAACCTAAAAACAGCCAAAAACTACAAACGAGACAAACAAAGCTGTGGAAAAAGAATGTATGGTTCAAGTTGAAATAAATATGTATAAATATTACTGATAATTGATACGATTGTGGTTTTTTTATTTTTGGTAAACAATATATTTTTATCAAAACTTTGTCAAGTATTAGGAACATCGAATTGATATTATATTTATCAACTAAAAATTTTGGTTACTTGTAATTTCCTGATCAAGTTTTTATTTTCCGAGAAGGTTGAATACTTTCGCTAGTAGGACACACTGCGGAGCTTGCCCGCGCAAAATTCAATCACATCGCGCTGCGCGTTTGTGTTCAACCTGCTGGGTTTTATATGAAGAATAGTTCAAGGAAGCTCAAACTTTCCAAAAAGTTCAACAATACACTTGAGATTATGACAAGCGTGAATACCCCGTTGAAAACGAAAATTCCCTCGATACATTTTCAACGCGAATGCCGAGAAACACTGTAATTCATTCGGATTAAAAAAACATTCAATTAGTATTAACTTTTAATTAATTTTTTGACATTGTATTCAACGCTAGACCTTCCTGAACAAATCCAGAAAAATAAAATGTTGATACGTTGAAAAATGAATGTTCAGTAGCGATGTAAGTTTTAAAAAACATCGATTTTTCGATTCAAAAATCATAGTTTTCATTTTTTTTAACGGAAACTATAATGTTTACAAACAATGTTTAAACGGGTACATGCATTCATTTTCAAAAAGCTATCGAGTAGTATTTTTCATTTCTCCAAATTCGGACTATTGATTTTGACTCGTAACGTCACAGCGCGGACCATACTTTTACGCGCTTTCGAGCGCTTGGCGAGTTGTTGCATCCAGGGGCTCAAATCAGCTTATGAACTAATAAGACATTGGATCGTACTGCTGTGTCAGCCTTACTGATCGCACTTCGTGCCACTTGAAATGAAAGTGCACAGTCCACAGTCCTTTTCCCTTAAGTTTGAAATATTTACATACATAAAATATGCATAAATACATTAACATGGAATATGGAATGGAATATCTGTTTATACTCTCTCCCTGTTACGGGTTTGAGAGTCTCCGTATAACCTTCTCTTTATTCCTTTGCACACCTCACCACTAACTCAGGGGTGAGGGGGACCTACAGATTAAGGTAGGTTCCGAACCATCAAGAGCAACAGCTTCTTAATACTTAGAGAACTTACAGAACTCTGGAGGTACCGGGCTCACGTCTCTCCGTGGCCCGCCGAAGCTCTTCCAGAGTGCGAGGCGGGAATCGAACCCACAACCAGACAGCGCATGGGTCCAATAAATACAGGCTAAAGTTTGTGCACTTACCATTATGTTTTGGAGTTGCCTCCTGACTATTTTCATGGAATATGAGGAGAATCGTTAGTCTCCTTTAAAGAAACAAACAAAAACTACTAGTAGTATTTTCTTATACTCTTTCTCTATCACGAATTTGAGAGTCTCCAAGATCCTTAACAAGTTTACACGTTTGCTTGTTTCTAATTTATCTACTGAGTATTTAAGAAAACTTATGATGATCATATCTATAAAAAAAAAACAGAGTGGAGAGAATTGCGATATCAATTTGAATCAACCCAACAACATGAATATGTATATTATCGGAATGCCTAATTGATCGGTTTCCTTCCGGTTATTCAGAAACCACTAAGCGAAAATGCCGCCAAAGTTCGCGAGACCGAGTGGATTCAAAATTTTCAGTTTTGCTCTAAACGTTCAACGAAATAGTTTTAGAATAGTATACCAGGTCAATTAGCCTGTCCACAAAATTTGTCGGTGAAGTTACTGATTGAAAAGAGAAACTAGGAAATTGTATAGGAGCACCACTAAATAAAATTTTTTTGTTCATTTGTAGACGAAGACAATGGCGAGGGTGATGATGAAAAGGAAAGTGTTATATACTACATCTCAAATGAGATCCATTTCACAAGTCCTAAAATGGCGTCTTTGGTTTTAATAAAACGTGGTACTTTGGTAGAAGCTGATAAAGCCATTCATCCTCAACTACGGATCGTGACACTATCCGACGGACCAGCGTATGAAACTTTACATGCTATTAGCAAGACCATGGCACCGTATTTCAAAAGTTACGTAAAGGAAACTGGTAGAGCTGATAGAGATGGTGATAAAATGGCACCTTCTGTTGAAAAGAAAATAGCAGAACTTGAAATGGGACTTTTGCATCTACAGCAAAACATAGACATCCCGGAAATTTCTCTGCCTGTTCATCCAGTAGTTTCACAGGTGATAAATCAGTGTTCTGACGATAACAGGAAACCGAAGGTTGCAGACTTTGGTGAAAAAGTGGAAGATTCAACGTTTCTGAATCAATTGCAAAACGGAGTGAACAGGTGGATTAAAGAAATTCAGAAGGTAAATATAATTCGTTTTGGCTAAGAAGAAGTTACATTTTCCATTTGCAGTATTCGATATATAACCCATCCAAATAACATGTTAGATTTACTGCTACATTCACCAAATTTGTAACGAACACTATCTGTTACTAAATTGTAAATTATTCACAAAATGAACCCCGGTCAGCAAAGTACGTCCTATGTGTTTCTATAATGATACGTGTTGTTACCGTAGTAGTTACTTGTGCTGAATTCAAATCCTTTCTTCTTTTCTACACGTCAGGTATAAGAATTTTTGAAATCAAGTCACGCTACAGAGGATGCCGATTTCTTCTGAATTCAGAAAAAATGTATGAAATGTTTGCAGTACGCAAGATAGATGACAGGGAAACCATCTCTTCCAGTTAACTTTCCAAACAGACAGTTTATGCTTATTCGAGCCAAACCGTTGTTTTTAAATGCTTTTAATTTCAGTGGAGTGCTTTCAAAAGTGAATTGGAGTTTTCCAGCTGGATTTTTTGCTTCAAAAGTAAAAAAACACCAAATTCAAGAGTCTCAAATCCACTTCAGTTGAATTCGAGAAAATTCAAAAGAATTGAAGTAAACTAAAACAGAAACAAGGGGATTTGAGTTGTTTTATATTCTTAAATTTTATTATTTTGGATATTAACTACAAATGGAATTGCTATCACTAAATAAAATAAAACTTAGAAAAGGATGGTATAAGTAGTACATCATAAATGAATTTGGTCACATATTATGTACTTTATTATAAAACAGCCATCGACGCGTCTATGCGATTGGCCAGTATAATTAGGGATTCACAGTTTCAACAGGAATCACACGGAACTTGCCATGAGGTTTCATTATAGGATAAGGTTGCTCACCTTTGGAGCCCTGCTGCAACGTATTCAAATAATCCGTAGAACAAACTCAACAGAACTGGTGAACTTTTTCCTGAAAGGTTTGCCAACGACCTATACGATCGTCTTTCACGGAATGTATAGAGATCCCGTTTGGTATGAAGTAGGATCTACTTTTTGATGGTTATCTGGACCAAAGGCCCGAAATTGGCAGGGTCTCAAGCAGGCTTCTCTTTGACATAAAAGCGTACTAAGCTCTTTGAAATTCATCTTTTATAACCAATTGAACGTTCAGGATTATGCTCGATACTTTTGACCCCAATTCCCAAATACCTCCGGATCGTGGTGCCCTAAGAAAAAATCATCCTCTCATTGTAACCTTCTGCTGCGATAAAAATGAACCATCGTGTTGAAGTTTTTCGCAACCACCCGAGTACATTCCAAGAATCTGACTAGGCATAGATAGCGACTGATTTCATTTGAGAACTTGAAGAATGTATTGGATTAATTTTGTGAGAAGTATGACCGACCGTAATTCTAATTTTGGTACGGAATGGACTTTCCTAGTTCTACAACTCGGAATAGGAAAGATTCTGAAGTGGTACCAGCTTAGAACAACAATCACGCCAATATGTTTTAATAAGGAGGGCCAGAAAAAGTGACTTTGAGCGAATTAAATCTCGACTATAAAAACGAGTTGCCTGATCTAATCAGGATGAAGGTATTATTGTTCATTTTTGGTTTTTATCAGTCTTACTGCTAACCGCCGAGGTCACAAAGGTTAAAAAACTGAACTGTTTTTTTCCACTTTTCAATAATTTTTACGATTGATGCTTTTTTTTAAATTTTGTTGGCCATAGAATGTGGCCAAAAACATTCTTTTTGTTTTATTTTTCTTGTGAGATCGACGGTTTCTCAGAAAACATAAAAAATAGAATGTTCACATTCTTCGAGACTGATATGTATTTTTGATATTATCCACTAAAGAAAATTCTGTAAATATTTTTTATTGGTATCTTCTCTCGGAGGGAATGTTGCGACACTGAGTGAGAAGAACTCTTCTCATATAAATTTGTAAAATATGATTGTATTTTCAATAATTCCGATTCAAGTGTACTAGTATATTTTTCTTAATTTCTTATTACTTGTTTATGATTCACAAAATTTAGCTCATCAACGAAACCTCTACTACTATTAAAAATAGTATAGAGTCCATACGATGCAGTTAGGGTGTCCATTCGCACGCCATAGGGCCTCACGACCCCGTTCGATGTAAATTGCCGAGTCCTCTCGGAATCTCGGTTGATCATTCGACTGAGGTTTTTACTGGTCTATGCTGAAGACAAAGTGGTGCTTGCTTACTCTCGTATTCGTCTCCAGAGGAAAATTGATGCTTAGCTAAATATTGTGAGTTCAATCATCTGGAGTTTATTACATCTAGAGCCTCCGAACCAACATGTCACTCTCGATGAAACCCTGCTCGAGACGGGTTTGGAAAACAATTTCCAAAGTCATTTATTTGAAACCTCAACTACTCTCGCCTTGGCTGTACTAAAAGAGCAGCTTTGACAAGATTCCTGTGGGAGCGAAGTTACAGGTCCTCCGAGCCTGTAAGTCGGAATCTTGACGCACCGAACTAATCTTGCACCAGAGCCTTTTCTTATATGTTATCTTCCATGCCATAGGGATCTGAGATTTGAGATACTGTGAAAAATTAGAAATAAGTAGTACTACCCTTTTCTCGAGAGGGTTTTGGGGCTATCTGTACATACTCTAGGTACTTGGACTAGAACTTGATTGAGTCTCAACTGCGCTTAGTATTCCGCAGATGGCTCGTAACTGACTAGAGACGGTACTAAGTATGAAAGAAGGAAGGTTCATGAATGTGTCATAAGCGTCTTCAGGATATGTAAGACTCTGGTGTGGCATCGCACAGACCTAATTGGGTCCTTAAGGTTAAAAACCTGCTCTCTTTATGTGATCCCTTCATGTAGACTTTAGCCGTCCCATGAGATCTTCTAGTGAAAGATTCTCGATGGGAGATCTTAGCTTTGGATTTCCGTTGGTGCAGCTTTGCTGCATTTCCAACCAGGGAGTGGAAGAGCACTTATTTCATCTGTTAGCGGAGTGCCTGATGTATAAAGATCACAAGCGGATTGCTTCAGGTTATCGGTATATCCAAATTCTGTTGCATTTTGAACCGCACGGCTAAATCTGCCGAATAAAGCGGAACTTCACCTTGTGGCTAGGTACATGTCTTGAATATTAAAAGTTAGAAAGTTTATTATGTGTTTATAGGATTGAGCAGTAACAGGACGGAACTTGGTTGTCGCAATTCCAGTGCTAGTTTGTAGCATGTAGGCTTACCCTATCTTTCAGAAAGTTGAACATCACCCCCGTTGAAAAATAATATACAGGCTCTCTTAACTATACATTAAATAAGTATCTCTTTGTAAGCTATCCTGTATGGCAAACTTTCACACAAAGCAGAGAGAACGAAAACTTCTTCTCTCAGATCAGAGTGGGGACTCAAGCCGAGCACCACATATCACGTTTATCAGTACGAAGAGCCAGTGGAACGCAGGACCAGTTGCACTCCCTTGATATCTTGCCTTCTCGGTGCTCATAGAGGGTTGGTTGGTCAGTTGTCTGCTCCTGAGTAGGGCATTCATTAGGTACAATAGTGACAGGTTTTGTTTCTTGGGATTCTACCAGCATGATCGAGATTCAAATCAGTAAGTAAAGTGTGGCAGTTTTTACTTAGGAACGAGCAATGAGGTAACGTGCTTTATTCGTTGCCTTTAAAAGTTTTTGATTTACTTCAAATTCAATTTGAATTCTTTTTTTTACTTGTTTTCAATTCTTAGGATTTTCATTTCCCGTTTTCGGAGAAGATGCGAAGTGTTCATCGGGATAATGCCGATAACCCCTCGGTTTGCTAGAATCCTTTCCCCATTTCGGAAAAATGTTCTTATTACTAACACGAATTGAAATACATTGAAATGAGAGTAATTATTGGTAGCACTGATTCTCTAGCTTGCAATCGATGAACGTATGGCTGAAATTCACCAGAAATTAAAATTTGATTTGTCTACTTACACCATAAAAATTCAATCAACGATGAAACATATCAAAAGATGTCACTCTTGACATCATTAGATTCATGGGTATCATTATTCATGAAAAGTAAATTAGGTTTTTGAAGTCTGTTTTTTCCAGAATAGGAGCTCGTAGATCCAATATCTACAAGTAAAAGAATTTGCTATGTGCTTCACAAGATTTTAAAATGGCTGTGAGTTTAATTCTTGCATTTCGAATTTGTGTCTTATTCCATTTCAAAATCGGAAGAGTTCGATAATTCCACGTCCTGGAAACCAAAATATATTCAAATGTATTTCGATATACTATGACCTTTTAATGCTTTATCAGGAAGAACGTTTATTCTTAGCAAATTGGCCCTGAAAATTGATTTGCTTAAACCATCATGTTTCACAAAAATTTTTACATTAAATACTTAACTCTAACATCCGTCTATACCTTAATACTATGACCGCTCGCTCGCTCTCATTGCCTTGCCTTCCTCGCTTTGCCTCGCGCGCATTTCCCTACATTTTGCCAGCCCCACATTGACAAACTCTGAAAAGTCATTATTTTCAAAGAACAACCAGTATTAATTTATTGCTAAAACACAATTGAGCAGACTAACAAGGGGACCTTTAGGTCTGGTCATTTTTGTTTTGGTCGATACTCTTCTGAGTGGTAGACACCTACTAGAG
>WSXT02055782.1:0-12809 GCA_011762715.2 Neuroterus valhalla
GATGCAGTGGTTCTCCAGTTATACTTGAAAGGGATTTTCACCTGACATTACTCGTAGCCACGTTAACGTCACAAATCTCCGCATTGTGGATCGATATCGTGTTGAAATCACACGATCGACGACGGAACTACTTCTTGTATTCTTCTCTAAAAAACTCTAAAATGATCTCGCCGGAGTTGGGACACCCTGGTTGCGAAAGAGGAAAATAACAAGGAACAAATGACAGACCTGTCATTTTTTCCTTTCCTATATTTTCTCGTACGAACATAGTTGGATGCTCTTATTATTTGCTGTCATTAATTTAAATTGAATGTAATTGAGAAAAAAACGGGAAACAGGGGAAGTTCCCGAAAAAACGGGAAGAAAAGGGAATTCCCGAAATAGCTGAAAAGAGGGAATAGAGGAAATAGAATTTTGGCAAGCAATAAAAGTGAAGATCGTCAAGAAAAAGATCAAAGATTGCTCATTTTTTATTTTACCCCTGCCGACCTTCATTTATTTTCCCGCCAAGAATACCCCAGGATCTTTATCTGGACCAAGTTTGACCCTTTTTTTTTTGTTTGCTCCCACAACCAAATTACCACCTCCAGAATTTCAGCACTTTTAATTATGTTTTTTCATCATGAATTGAATCCCAGAATTATCACATCAGGAATTCAGGGACCTCTGCGGGACCTTAGCCTTTCGATACTTTTTCACCCAAATAAAAACTTCGAATGATATTCCAAACTATACTATGGAGAATAAAAAATCCAGCTGGCCCCTGAGACTTTTTTTACTTTTTCTAAGAATAAAAGCGCCAATCAAATCTCAAAATCATAATATCGGAAATCAGGGGCCTAGCGGGTTCCTGTAGACTTTTGTTACGTTATTCTAAGAAGAAAGCGCGAATTCAATTCCAAAATGATACAATCGGAAATAAGGTGCCCAACAGGCCATATTTAGGCTTACGTAACTTGTTTGTTTAAAAAAAAAGCGTCAATCAAATTTCAAAATTATACCATAGGAAATTAGGGATCCAGCGGACCCCTTAGTCTTCTGTAAGAACCCTCTAGGGAAGGACGCGACAATGTTCCCCCACCACTTTTCACAATGGGATAGGAAGTGATGGCAAATGGCCCTAGCTGGAGAGGAAGCGAGCCAATTTTTCTCTCGCACCCGTCGCGCACTCTCTCACACTAACCTACTCCGCTCGACCAATCCGTGATTACTTAGTAGATTGTCGCGTCCTTCTCCAGAAGGTCCTTAGTTTTCTGTTACTTTTTATTGAGTCACGAACACCTTATCTGCGTTTGTTTTCTTCTCAGCGAACGCTTAACTTGTGAATTCGATTGATCACAACGTAATTATAAAAATATTGGCACAAATCAAGGCTAGAAAACGCAAATAAAGTAAGATATTATTTCTTTTGTGGTCGCCATCCTCTCAAAGTTTCGTATGGTATTATTTGTTAATGAATATATGTATATCTTAGTAAAATAATTCAACATCTCTATGAGAACAGTACGAAAGTCACTCAACTCAAACAATCTACATTTAAACTCTCATATGTAATCGAAAATTGCAGGATGTATTAATGAATCATTTATTCTTTCACGAAAATCAGGAAGACGTCCGAGGGATTGGCTAACAAATGAGCCCGAATCGTCAAGCAGTGGAGATAATTTCAGTCACCACTTGACAATTGGACCTCATGGAGGTGTCGATTGGGTTCGCAGATTAGGACTTGAATCGGGAGGACGAAAATCTAGCGACTCCGAAATAAGCGGGGGTGGAAGTGGAAATGGGGACGAATTCACATTACACAGATCTACAGATTGCATTGTTTCTAAAGAGCTTGCATCCTCATCGGATAGTGACCTCCTAAGGTAATTGGAAAAAATATGTATATTTCTCATCATTTTAGTAATTTTTGTAATCGCTCAAATGGTCGCTTAGCCTAAACATCGAATTTCCAGATTATCAACACAAACGTAGGTATAGTGATTATAACTACTATAGTTTGAAACTTTATTCAGTCACTCATTCAATCACTTCGTCAACATCAAAATTCTTATGTACCCACTGGATTTTGCCGTGTCTTTTGTCCTGCGAAGTTTCTTTATTCATGTCATTGTTACACTCTATTAGTATACATCTGGGGCATAGTTTCTAGAGTTAACCTATCTCCAAAGTAAATGTTGTCCGATAAGGCTGAAAATGGGTTTGATTATAGCATATTACCATACATATTTTCAGAAAAATGGACAGTTTAAGAGTAATGCAATGCTGCGAGCTCAAAACCTGTGCAAATGGAATATCTGCAATCTGTATAGCATAGAGAGGCAAAACAACGACAAAATACGAATCAAAAATCAAGATGTGGTAAATATGAAGTCCGCTTATCCCGATAACTGTCTCAGCGCGTTTCTCCCAACAGCAAAACGCTAAGCACTCAACATATCGCATTGACTGCAGCACTTACAGTTAGAGAGATACGATGGTAATATTAGACCAGCAGCAAGTTCGGTCATAACGTTCATATAAACCGCCCCACAGTAGTTTAAGATCCCAAAAAGCTGGCCAAAATCTCAAAATTTGAAGTTATTGGATGAGGTAAATGTTCATTTATACTTGTGTAGGGGCATTGGAGCATTATTTTGTAGAAGCACAAGTCACTATATTCAAAACTGATCTTGTGGCGAACATTTGAACTAAACTCTTCGCCAAATTCACGCGCTTCAGTGCGTTTTTCGAGTTTCGAGCATTCGACGAAGAACGTTGTTGTTCTGTGAGTTCGTGCCAGAAATAGACGAGGTGACATAAGGGACATTCCTGAGGGTACGTATAATCGTTGCTTGCTTCCGCATTTGCATTTCGAGCAAGTATATTCATGATATTGAGAGTAAAATGTGCCCGTCCAAAAATTTTGAAGAACATATAATTCAGGTATAAACGTAGTGAATTCTTTTTTTGTGTGTGAATGCGCGCGCCGGTGTTTTCCGTTTTGATCGCCAAAATTTATAAACTTTTTGATTCCGTTGAAAATAGTTGCCCCGGGGTACCCCCGTAGAAATGAATGCGCTTTTTCTACAACTGAGTGGGAGTGTTCACTAGGGTGCATACTGGTTCCAAATCCCAAAAAGCTGGCCATAAATCAGAATATCGATAATTCACGTCGTTCGACTATCCATTTGAGTCTTTGCGTTCGGTGATTTCAAACATGAAGTTGAAAATTCGAAATTCAAAATGGGGAACCCAGAATCGCAGACTTTTTTCTCAAATTTGTCATGCATTTACTTGAAAATGAGTATTAAAGAGTTTTTGGGGTCGCTGATTTTGAAAATAGAATCAAAAGTTAAAAATGGTTGACCCAAAATGGTGGACATCTATCTTTAGGAAGTCGTTTTTTAGAAAAAATGTTCGCCATTTCAGGTCCACTTTTATGAATTTTGTATTTTTTACTCCATTTTCGAAATCAGTGACCCCAAAAGACTTTCATACTCATTTTCAAGTAAATGCATGGAAAATTTCAGAAGAATGTCCGCCATTTTGAATTTCGGATTCTGGACTTCATTTTTGAAACAGGGACCCCAAAAACCCCTCAATACTCATTTTCAAGTGAATGCATGTGGAATTTTTGAAAAATGTCTGCCATTTTGCATTTTTCATTTTTGACTTCATTTTCGAAATCAGCGCCCTCGGTAACCCCTCAATACTCATTTGCAAGTGGGTGCATGGGAAATTTTAGAGAAATGTCCGCTATTCTGCATCCGCCATTTTGAATTATGGATTTTTTACTTCATTTTCGAAATCATTGACCCCAAAAACCTTATATGGGTACTCGAACGAAGTGAAATATCGAGATTCTAATTTTTGGCCAGCTTTTTGGAATTTTGAACCACTGCGCAACGTTTAAACGCGGAACGCTCAATATTTTCAATTATTTGCAAGATTTACAGTTTGAGGACAGGAACAGTCGCAAAATAAGTTCAGCATTAGTTACTATTGTTCCAATGATGGACATCATGCACGTCCTGCAACGTTGGAATGCTAAGCGCTCAATGTTTTGAATCAACTGCAACACTTCTAATTTGAGGACAGCGCTAGTGCTAAAATAGGGTAAGTTATTAGGGTCATAACAATCTCTTAAATCATTTATCAAGTAATTCTGTGCCAATCATTAATATCGTATTTTTTCAACAATGATCAAGCTAAATTCGTTCCATTAAATCAAAATTGAGAAAAACCCGAGCAATAAAGTGTTAAGATGGAGCATGTACCGAACAAAAAGGTCAAGATTTAGGCATGGTTCAGCCAATAAACGCCAGATTGGAAATGATTCGGCCAACAAAAATGATATTTGGAAGAATCCAACCAAGGAATCATTTTCAAACTGGCTTTCGCTGGCTGAATCATGCCTGGAACATTACAAATAATTGAAAATATTGAGCGCTTTGAGTACTTACGTTGTGAGGAGCGCGCTGTGAGAGTTATCGGGATAAGCGGACGCAGTATATACCACGTTTTGATTTTTAATCCTTATTTTATCGTTGTTTTGCCTCTCAATGCTATGCAGATTGCAGATATATCATTTGGACAGATTTTGAGCGCTTGGCACCACATATCTCTTGAACAGTCCATTTTTTGAAAAAATGTATGAAGATATTTTTTTTGGCCTGTTGTAACCTTCAAAGAAAAGCTGAGATTTTTTCCTATAAGACCTCAGATTTTCAAAGTGGAAAATTAATTTGTTTTGAGTAATAGAACGATACGTAAACAAGATGCCATGATAGAGCGGATAGCGCGTGGTTTTCCCCAGTGCGCTGACGGCGAGGATCTTTGTGCAACGCTTTAGTGCCAGTTTTTTAAGTTAGCTAATATTCAGATTTTTTTGGCGATGGTTTCGACAGTTGTTTTCTCTGCAGGCATCTTCTGCGGTTTCTGTTCCTTTGTCTTCCGAGAAGATGTCGTATTTCTCAGAGGACAATAACTTCTTGAGTTGAAGTTTTCCATCTTGAGTGGGAATGAAAGCGTGATACTGTAATGTACTTGGTATCATAAGGGGGCTTCCATGAACCACGTGGCCCCATTTCTGCCACTTCTTGACCTGTGAAATGAAAATAAAAAGAAGTTATGCGGTAAACTCAATTTCCATTCTCTTTGAACAATGTGAATGAAAAAATAGCGACACTAGCTACTCATGTAAGTTACTGATGACAGGGAATAAATAAATTTTCTCCGGCATTGGCATCAAAACCACGTGGCTCGGACTCGTAACCCCTCCTCCCCCCATGTGGATCAGCGTGGCCTTTCGTCGAAACCTCCCCTCCACCTAAAGAAGCCACGTGGTTTATGGAAGGCCCCTAACAGCTATGTCAAATCTGACTTTTTGTAACTCCAAGCCCAGGAAGAAGATTTTGATATCCAAGTTGAATGGCATTTCCATAGTACATCTCATGGTAAGGGTGCATGTGATGGTATAGGAGCGAATATCAAGAGACAAGCAGCACGTTCAAACTTACAATATTCTCCGAAATATCACATTGTCACTCCCCATCCTTTGTTTCAGTAGGCAAAGAGTAAATGCGAGGGGACGACATTATTTTTCAGCAGCAAAGAAAATGAGCCTCAGCCACCGAGTTACTGGAAGAAAGATTTAACGAAGCTGTTACGATACCACATACGTTACACTACCACGCGTTTATTCATACTCAATATGGACAACCTCAACTCAAGAAGTTTTGAAATTGTTGGAAATATGGCCAAAAAATCGAACAGAAAGACACATAATGTTACCATAGGGTATTACTTAACTTAATCTTTTATACGTATCATTCTATTATTCGAAGACAAATTAATTTGACACTCTGAAAATTAGAAGTCTTATAGAAAAGAATCTCAGCTTTTCATGCTTTTTGAAAATTATGGTCAAATTTTCAATCACCTTCGAAAATCGTCATGAACATCGGAAATTCAGTGAAAAATCTAAGGCAATAGAAGAAAAGTTATAAAGGTTTGAAAGTAAGGATCTGCTTCAAAAACCCTAAAATTGTACCCCCTTCACTCTGAGAAATAATTATAAAAAAGAATTAATTTTTGGTGTGAGGTGTACAGTCTAATAGTACTACAATCAAACCAATTTCAAGCCTTATCGGACAACTTTCATTTCTGAGGTGGATACACTCCAGGAAGTATGCCCGATCTGTTAAAACATAAAATTATTATCTTCCCGCCTGGAGGAAATGAAGTTGTTTCCAATGCATGGGTATCAACTTTCTTTGTCACAACAGGAAGATCACTCTTTTAATCATTCATACAAAGAAGCTGCCTTGCATCAGTTATTTCTTCGGGCGGAGTTCCGAAAAGCGCTTACCTCTGATTTCTCGGAAACTCTGTATACCCACGTATTCCGACGCGCTGATCACGAATATGATAGTGAAAATACCTGAAAATCTGGTTTTCATGGTGGAACCCATGAGAAACCCATAAAAATTAGGTTTCCTTACGGTTATCTCAGTAAATAGTGAAAATTTATATAAAAAACTTCAGATAAAAATTTTAGGTACCTAAAAAATACATATTTAATGTTCAATATACTTTTATCGTACGGCTGACGGTTTTCGATAAAATAAGGGAAAATCACGGTACAAAATGCAGAGTTGGGGCGGAGTTCCGAAATGCGCTTCACTCCGAATAATTTGAAACTCTGTATAACAAGGTATTTTAATGCGCTGATCACGATTATGGTATCGAAAATACCGGCAAATTTGATTTTCATGATGAAACCCATAAAAAAACCATAAAAAATATGTTACTTTACGTTTATCTCAGTGAATATTAGAAATTCATAAAAAATCTCCAGATAAAAATTGTAGGTCCATTAAAAATACATAGTTTATATTTATTATATTTTTACCGTACGACTGACGGTTTTCTTTAAAATAGGAGAAAATGACGGTACGAAGTGCAGAGATGCCTACACGCGATAATCGTCTCAACGTACAATGGGAGCGGGAAGGCACCCCTATGACTGGTTATAGAAATAATATCTTCCCCTTTCCCAAGTCTCGTGGGGGGCATGAAGGCACTCCTATGACTGCTTAAAGAAATAATGTATGTCGCACACCTTCCCCATTTACCAAGTCTCGAGGGGAGCGTGAAGGCACCCATGGCCGGATTAAAGGGGGTCGGCCTGTAGGGGCTGTAGCCCGGGGCCTCGCTTTTAATGGGGCCTCGCTTTTGAAGGGGCCCCCAAATGCTTCCTCAACTTAAAAAAAAATTTTATCTTAATATACAAATTTATTGTTTTATTTCTCTAATACTGGTAATATTCTTTTACTCTACTTATGCTGAACCCAAAGATCTAAAATGATAAATATTACGAATTATTTTTCTCTTTTGCTGCATGCTTCTTATCACCATAATGTTGATGAAGCGCCTACCGCTAACATCAACACTCTGAATATTCAGATCATATATCTACAAATGCCGAGGTAAGAGCCTATGTCAAAGTAACAAACGCACAGTGATTTTTAAAAGCTTTTTAAATAGAAATATGTCGAGAAAGTGTGAAAGTGATGCTTCGAAGAGAGAAAAAATCAAAATCAGAGAAGATTTCGAAAAAAAAGCTTTCAAAACTGACAACTTCTTTCAGAAATGAATCTAAATTCATTTCTTCTTCTCACTCTTCTGAAGGAAATGAAAATTTTGGTGAAGTGGAAAATTCAAATTTAATAACAGAAGCTATCGAGGATATACATCGGAGATCACTAGGTTTGTGAGTTTTTTATTATCTAAATGGCTGTTGAACGAACTGTGTAAATTTTATATTAGACAAACTAAGAATGGAAATACAGAAGCGAAGTTCGGCTTACAGCAAAATTACAGAAATGTTCGGCTTTTCAACAAATTTGCGTGAAATGAATTTAAGAGATATTAAGAAAAGTGCCTCTAAACTTGTGAATTTTTACGCTGAAGATTTGGAAGTTACCTTAGCCACTGAACTCGAACAATTTGTTCCTTCCTTGAAATCTGCTCATAAAGACAAAAAATTATCAGCTGTAACTATTTTCAAATGGATGTCAGATTCAGAAATAACGTCGATTTTCCCAAATGTATATATTACTTATAGACTCTTCTTAACCATTCTCATCACAAATTGTGAAGCTGAGCGATCTTTCTGAACTCTAGCTAGGGTGGAATCAGAACTTCGTTCAACTATGAGTGATAAAAGATTATTTGGTCTTAGTTTGCTGGCAATCGAGGAAGATCTTCTAAAGACATTATCTTTTGAAGATCTAATAAAAGAATTCGCAAACGCAAAAGCGCGAAAAAATTTGTTTTTTACCTAGATGTATATATAATATGCGCGATAATAAACATCATTTTTCAAATTTGAAAAAAAAACGAAAGATTTATTTAATTATTTTTATGAACCTGATTTTTTCACCATTTATTGTATTGTATGTCTTCTATCATCAGAGATTTTCTCAGGGGGCCCCGAAACTGTACAGCCCTGGGCCTCGAGCAGCCTTAATCCGGCACTGAAGGGCACCCCTATGACTGGTTATAGAAATAATGTAGGTCAACATCTTCCCCAATTCCCAGGTCTCGTGGGGGTCGTGAAGGCACCCCTGTGAATGGGTATAGAAATAATGTAGGTCATACACATTTCTCATTTCCCAAGTCTCTTAAGGGGGGGGGGGGCACCTCTATGACTGGGTATAGAAATAATGTAGGTCACACATCTTCCCCATCTCCCAAGTCTCGTGGGGGGCATGAAGGCACCCCTATGACTGGTTAAAGAATTAATGTATGTCGCACACCTTTCCCATTTCTCAAGTATCGAGGGGGGCGTAAAGGCACCACTATGACTTGTTATGGAAACAATTTAGGTCAACACCTCCCCCATTTCCCAAGTCTCGTGGGGGGTGTTGAGGCACCCCTGTGAATGGGTATAGAAATAATGTAGGTCACACACATTTCTCATTTCCCAAGTCTCGTAAGGTCGGGGGGAGAGATGAAGGCACCCCTATGACTGGTTATAGAAATAATTTAGCTCGCACACCTCCCCTATTTCCCAAATCTCGAGGGGGGCGTGTAGGCACCCCTATGACTGGTTATAGAAATAATGTAGGTCACACATCTTCTTCATTTCCCAGGTCTCGTGGGGGTCGTGAAGGCATCCCTGTGAATGGGTATAGAAATAATGAAGGTCACATACATTCCTCATTTCCCAAGTCTCGAAAGGGGGGAGGGGGATAAAGGCACCCCTATGACTGGTTGTAGAAACAATGTAGCTCGCATACCTCCCCTATTTCTCAAGTCTCGTGGGGGGCATGAAAGCACCCCTATGACTGGTTAAAGAAATAATGTATGTCGCACACCTTCCTCATTTCCCAAGTCTCGTGGGGGGCGTGAAACATATCGTTCTCCCATCCATTCTACATGTTCGTACCCACCCTCCCAAGAATTTTCTAGGTTCATCATTTATGCGATTTTCAATTTCTAGCGTCCATCCAGCCTTCCAGGAATTTTTTATACAATTGAAGTCGCACGGCTAGATATATTGCAGCATATCTGTGATTCATTTGAGATAAACGTGAAGAAACATGATTTTCATGGGTTTTCCATGGTTTCACTATGAAAATCAAGTTCGCGGGTATTTTCACTATCACAATTGTGATCAGCGCATCAAAATATGTGGGTATACAGAGTTTCAAATTAATCGGAGTTGAGCGCTCTTCGGAACTCCACCCCAACTCTGCACTTCGTATCATCATTTTCCCATATTTTATCGCAAACCATCAGTCGTAGGGTAAGAACATATAAAACATGAAATATGTATTCTTAAAGGAACTACAATTTCTATCTGAAGCGTTTTTATAAATTTTTACTATTTACTGAGATAAACGTAAAGAAACATATTTTTTATGGGTTTTTCATGGTTTTCAACATGGAATCAAATTTGAGGGTATTTTCACTATCATATTCGTGATCAGCACGTCAAAATACGTGGGTATACAGAGTTTCAAATAAATCGAAAGTAAGCGCTTTTCGGAACTCTATCCATTTCTTCAATTAATCATTTTCAAGAAAATTAGACGCTTTTATAGAACATTATTATGTAATTGTGTTATCTTGTTTTTTTATTCAATTTGTTCCGAATTAAAGCACGTTCTGTTGATTCTTCCTCTGAAAATAAAGTTATTATATTTTCCCTAAATATTCTTTGTTTTCTCGAGAATTTTGAATTTTTGTATTATATGTAATAAATTATGCCGAGGCTATCAAGAAATCATGTAATCCAAAATAGAAAAGTTTTTCAATATCGCTAAACCTTCTTATCAAATTTAAATTTGTATATTTTTATTCATATCAATCTTCTCAAATTCGGATTTGAGTGTGTTTTTTCACTCTCATCACACTTACCCGTAATGACGGAAAATCTAAATACGTTCACATACTGGCAAAGAGGAGTAAAAATATTTCTATACGCAAGTTTTTATAAATTGAAGGAGGAAGCAAGCAAAGGTATGAATTACAAAGATTATTCTGGCAAAATTTAAAAAAAGTAGAGCGGTCGCGGGACCGCCGACAGAAGCTTTGCTCTTTCGCGTTAAAGAAAAAACATAAATTTGATTTTTATTTCATTCATCTGGAAGGAAACAGGTATCCCTCACTTTATACATACATGCACGCCAGTAAAAGAAATATTGAAGCAGGAAGTATAAAGTCGATCGCGATTGGAGATTAATATTTTAAAGAAGTTGTATTATTAAAGTTTATCAGTTTCAGGTGTAATATGTAGACATGAATTATTCTCTAGTCAATGCTGTATAAAATATACAATTTATTGTAACATAGTAATTGAATAAAACTTTCACCACTTTATTGAATCGCATTATGAACCAAATGTGGGATGTATACTCCACTCGTTATACATATACTACACCAGAACGGAAGAGAGGAAGAAGGAGAGGGGGGGGGGGAGCTGTTTTGGTGCCATGCTCTAGACATTTTCAGTCGCAATGAACGAGACGCGGACAGTGTGTTCCCGTTTTTTGCAGTTAGGTGGCCTCGCTTAGAGTATACACCCACCCAAAAGGAGCAAAGCTTCAAAAATCATCTCAAATATTTCAAATATCGTTATTCAAAGTATAACTTTGTAATCTCATATCACACTTGCCCCTATCGACCCTATTCAAACCTAGTTTATTGTTTCCTGAGGCTTTCCCTAAAATTTCAACTCGATATCTTATCACGTAAACCATGACCTATGTATCACATAGCCTTAAGGTGCTTCGTCAAGAATAGGCTTTCGCCAAAGCCATAATTCTCTTACACTGATGAATTGTTTGTTGTAATATTTGTCCCACCTCATCTTTACACCCTATTGGAGGCTCGTGTAGACTCCTTTTTTTCGAACATTCCGTTGTTGTTTGCTTTTGTTTAAATTTAAAATCGAGTAATTCTTGCGCCTGAAAATGGGTAACGCCATGCATGCTGAAAAGCGGTCATTAGCGTGCACTGCCATGCCGGCCTCGAGTATCCTCGGCAAATGCAACGAGTAACGTCAATTGAAATCAGTATAAACCTTTCAAATAGAAAGTCAAGATATATTTCATTTACCATGAAATATTTAAAAGTTCAACCAAGAAAGAAAAATTATTCATCACCAGAAGAGATCATATTCAACAAAAGAGTTGAGTTTTCAGGCTAAAACGACAAATTTTTTAGAAAAAAGACGACCATTTCTTGTTCATTTTGTATTAAATAGTTACAGTTTCCACGGAAAATATTAAAAGTTGATATTCTATCCGACGCAACATCCGAAATTTAAAATAAGAATCCGTTTAAACAAACTATAGAGAGATGAATTTTCTAAGAAAAATATGATTGTTGTTATTTCAACAAAAAAAAATGTTTTGATATTGAATCAAGCACAATTGAATTCTATTGGAAAAGGAACATTTTCAACATAATAATTGAACCCTTCACCAAAAGATTAATTTTTAACCAAACTTGTGAATTTAAAAAAACTAATTTTGAAAATAAAACGACTCTTTTGCTGCAGAGTTGAATTTTCCACCAGATAGGATTATCCAGCTAAAAAATAAAACAAATCGCAACCATATTGTTTTGGAGCATATTTTGTCGAAAAATATTTCTATTTTTGACAAAAATATATTTACGAAATATCAACTAGTCCATCAATGATTGGGGGTTGATCGTCATTTTTTATTCAATAATTTGGTATAAAATACTTGTTCTTTGTTAGAAATTCTTCTCTTGTTCTGTTCTAAAGTAATCTTCCTAATCGAAAATGTGAACACTTCGACGCAAGTTCAACTTTATTCTTGTTGCAAATTAAACTATTCCGTATTATGCAGAAAATTAAAGATTTTTTGGTAAAATGAACTATTTTGGTAGAAAGTCATACTGTTTGGTTGACAATTATATCATTTCTATCGAAAATAGAAATTTTTTTCGATAAAATATGCCTTTTCTAATAGAATTCAACAGTGCTTGATTCAATATCAAAACATTTTTTTGTTTGAAATAACAACAATCATATTTTTCTTAGGCGATTAATCTCCCTATAGCTTTTCATGAAAACTATTACTATTTAATACAAAATGGACTAAAAATCCAAAGGTCTTTAAGAAAATTTCCTTCATTGACTCCAAAGTTCAACGATTCGGTTGAAAATTAAACTGTATGATCGTCTTTTTACATTCTCATCAGAGAAGGTATTAGATTTGTGTAAAATTTGACCCCCCCCCCCCCCCCCGCCTTTTGAGCGCCACGACCTCCCAGCCCCTACC
>WSXT02055793.1:0-27365 GCA_011762715.2 Neuroterus valhalla
TATATTCTACTCAAATAGGTCACTTTCCTATCCACGTGTAATAGTTATGATTAAAGTTGAGAAGTTTATTTTCCCATATTATACTTACAAACAGGGCGAATTAGGAATAATTTTCAAACACCTCAAAGTAGGGAAGTTGAACTAATTAATAGCATACCTTAGATCCGACCTGTATATATAATTTCGTAGCAAGTCAAATGCGGTATATAAGCTCAGAACATTGTTTCTATATGTGATACATAATATACGGGTCGATAAATCCTGTGAAAATTTAATTCTCATACGAGTACATCTAACGGCACCTGTTCACTAAAAACTGTTATACTTGTCCCGAGTTTATTTATACGTATATATATAGTTCTCGATCTTCTCATGAAATCAGACACACCAAAGTAGCAAAACAACGGCAAACATGATATATGCATCTTGCGTACGGGAAGAGTAATCCAGTGCGGGTGAGGTTTTATTCACGAGCTTGGGGGAGATCAGCGGATAATGCCACCATCTCTTATTTATACGAAACCAGTAGTCGAGCGTAGCTGAGAAGCCGGTCGGTAGTCAGATCGGCTTTTCTAGATTCTAGAAGTATACTGAAAATCCTATTAATTTGTTAGCGTAGATTAATTTTAAAGGGATTAATCGAAATTAATGCACGAAAAGGCGTTTTGAACATGAAATTCAGTTCGTGAAGAAGCGCATATCAAGAAATATTTCATAGGCGTATGTAATAATATTTTTGTTATATCTTCCACAATGATTTTCTTTAACTCCATTCCCTCTTGCCTCTTCTGACCTCTCAGTCCCCCTTTCTCCAAATCCACTTCACCTTTTCAACTTTTCTTCACTCTCATTCATCCAATACCTTTTCGAATCATTATTCTCATGTTCTCTTCGATCTCTCGTCTGTTGACTCCTTTATCCTCTGCTTCTAAGCTTTCTTATTTCTCCCTGGTCCCTTTTATAGCTGCATCCCTTAATTCTTAAGTTTTTTATCATCCTGTTGCAAATTTTCTCCAGTGCCTTTTATATATACTTTCTTCCCTGTCTTCACCCAATCGTCCATGTCCCCCTTACCTCTTCCAATGCATTTTACCATACTATATTTTGTCTTCTCTCTCTTTTCTACCCCTTAGCCTCTCGCTACCTCATCCCTTCCATCGCTCGCGTCCTCATCACCCTCTTTTCCTATTGCTACGGAACTTTCCTTTGCACCATTTTGGTGTAACTTCTACCAAGAGTTTCATGCTTCTGATACTCTCATCCATCTCTACTCACCCCTGTCCCCCTGACTAGATCTTCTACCAATGCTGTATCACTTAACCCCTCTTTTCACATTCAACCTTTTAACCTCTCTTATACGCGGGTTCACTCCCCCCCCCCCTTCCTCTTCTTCACGGGATCGACTTTGCCTTCGTTACCACTTTTCCCCCTATTCACACCAAACTTTCCTTTGGCATTATATTGATATAACTTCTTTCTTGACCTCCCTTTCCAATTCCTTTAGCTCCCTCATCATTTATTCCACTAATCTTATACCACTGACTCCTATTTTCCCTACATCCGTTAGCTCTATCTTGAGCCCATCCTGTACTCTCCCCTCTCTCGTCCCTTCAATCTCTTTCATGTCCGCTCTCCTCTATTCTCCTCTATCAAATTTCCCTTTATTGTCCTCTCTCCCCCCGTTAATTACAATTTTTTTCTTCTGCTATTTTCGATATTTTACAGGAAGGCCTGAAAACTTGTTTTTAAATACCCCAGCCCCCCCCCCCCCCCCAAATGCACTTAAAGAGACTTTTTTTGTAGCATAAAAAAAGCTTGCTTGAAAAAACACATCCCTTTTCAAAGAGTGAATGAGGAAAGTGACATAACGAGGTAAGGTTGCATATTCGCGTCATCTTTAAACGTTAATTGTAACTTAAATTTGCAGTTTAAACAATAATAGTTGCATTCAAAATGAATCCATTTCTGAGATCGTTGGAAATAAAATTTGGAATTCGAAATCGCATGAAAAACAAATTTCTCCATTGAATATTGCCAACAATTAAAAATAGGTATATTATCCACATTTTGGAGACTATTTATAATGATTCTAGAAAAAAAACCTGCTCTAGGGGAAAGAATACTTTCGAATCAAAAATACCATCAGGGCCATATGAACCATTTCAGGGAGAAATAAATAATATTGATTAACTGATTTTTGTACGAATGTATATTTTGGTTATTATGAAGGATAGTCCTTTTTTGATAACGAAGACTTATTAATGCAAAGCGAATTTTCCGTGCACATTTAAAAATAAATTCGAAATATTACCGTGAGTGTTCGCGTCCAAAATTTCTCGCTCGTTCAAAAGCAGATACAATTAATTCTGATAAATATTTAATGAAGAAATATTTATTCATTTTCGTTCCAACAGTGGTGCTATGAATTAGAGAGAAAATTCCTTCGAATCAATAGCGTCTGATTTTGAACGAGCGCAAAAGTGCATACTTTTTATTCAATAGGATTTTTTTTCTCTGTGTAGGGGAGATACGGTGAATGCGACACACATAAAATAAACCAATCGATAGAAAGAGAAATATACTTAGGAATGCGATGGCAAAATGTAGATCAATATTTCAACTCTGCTTCATTTGTAGCAAAAGTTATATCTGAGTCAATTGAAACCACTAATTAAAGTATTTTCTGAAATAACGCGTATAAAAATACTCTGCGGCGAATGTGGCACACTCTTATGTCGATTTATTTCTGAAAATTAGGAAATATTTACTAACAAGCGAGAGTCTTAAGCTATAAACTTAATTTTTTCAACATTGTTGTGGTTTAGGCATTGTGAGCATCAGATCTGAACTATTACAACGAAACCTAACCTACAAACACCTAAAAGCATTCATATAAGGGAAAATCATCATAGGATTATCTCATAATACTGAAAAATTGTTGCAAAAATAGCTTCTTAACACTCCTAATAATATTTTTCAGATTGAGTTCATAGTTTACACATTTCCAATTAGATCAGAGATAATTTTGAAAATGAGAAATTGTTCGTCAAGTTACCTATCCATTATAGTCTCGAACGCGCTACGAAGTCGCTGTAAATAGAGTAGAATAAAACATCTTTGACACAGAAATTAAGTAATTATGTTTATGATATGAAACTCTACAGCATCCGAAAGAACTATGATCAAAATACTTGAGAAAAAAATTAATGTCTTTAATGCTAAATTCTGCAATCGGTCACTGTTATTCAGCTGCTTTGATAATATAATCAAGCCGAAGCTAAATCTTCATTTCAGAAATCAAGCAACTATGTAACTCTACTGCCTTAATTTTTTTCGAAACTTAACATT
Source organism: Neuroterus valhalla (assembly GCA_011762715.2). Lineage (NCBI taxonomy): Eukaryota > Metazoa > Arthropoda > Insecta > Hymenoptera > Cynipidae > Neuroterus > Neuroterus valhalla. Next base: position 3,349 of record WSXT02055793.1, read on the forward strand.
GTACCTTAAATATATATCAGTGTTAGAAATCTCCATAGCCCAAAAAAGCAAGCTGAAGGGGGAAATACCTAGAAACAAAAAATAATTTGTTGGTCAGTTTCGTTTTTCTAACATTCAAATAAATTATTTTTTTAATTTTTTATTGATTCGAACTAAGCCAGATATGCCCTATCGATCACAAAAAATCGCGCATTTTTCATCATAAATATTGTGCTCATTAAAATTAAGATTGGCTTGCATTGCGGTACTTGAACTTTGAAAATTACTTCGTAAGTGTATATTCTGAAACTAATACTACTCTACAGCAATGTGTTAATTTTTGTAAATAAGAATGCGTCACTTTTGCCGCTGCTTCGCACTTACCGCTTCTCGCCTATACGAGAAAAAAAACCAAACAAAGAACAATATTTTTAACGTACAAAACCTAAAAAATTTTTCTTTAATGGCTCCATTTAATGCCTAAAGAACTCTGAAAACATTTCATCGCCCTATAATGTCTATAAGTTTTTCAAAAATTAGTGGTTGAATTAGAGTGTATACCGGAAGTGCTGTCGGATGAAACTTTTCCGAAAATCTTTGGGCATCAAATGGAACTATTTTGAGCCGTAAAATTTCAGGTGTCGGAGTTCTGGCATGTTTTGGAATTTCACGATTCTGAGAGGTTGGATTGGGGTATGTTCCACAAATGTAAGATGCGGGGTTGCAACTGCTTTGGAAACCTTCAAATATTAAACAGAGATATACTTTTTTTAAAATGAATATTCTTGGCCTAGTTTTGTGACACACAATCTAACTGACAGATCGCAATAAAATTGTTCTCCCTCGGAAAAGCTGAAATCTCTCCATCGTATCTGTTTTGCGGTAAAGTTTGTCGAGTGACCTGTAATAGAAGCCTGCGTTTAGCGGTGCGGTGTTGTAGCTTTTACGAGCGACAAGAGACATCCGTCATAGTCTATTCTTGCCTCATCCTCGGCTGGTATATTACGTTACCGTACATAGCTCATTAAACAGACGCAAGGCGCCGTTCCGTGTATCATTATCTTATCTCTTCCCTGCCATTATCTATTGGATTAGGCCGAATTCCTCACGCAAATTCTCAAGTCTCAAAGCTGTTATCAAAAGCAAGTTCAAACCTGATAATTTTGTAAAGCTGCTGCATAAAAATTTCAAATCTTCATTTAGTTTTTGATTTCCAACACGGAGAAAAAAAGTTCCTGAAATTTTACCCAACTTCGTTCCGTAAATAAACTAGGGAACATATGGACGCTTTGATAATAATTAAGACGGAAGTATGAACAAGTGTAACGAGTATATTCCAAATCTTATTATAATCAATACTGTTCTTCGTATTTTAGGTTTTGATGCACATAATTGTAAAATATACAAAAATATTAGATACAGATTACTGATCAGTTTGGTAAAGCGCGGTCAAGCACTGGGCATAAAATGCAAGAAGGGCTTGGATGAATTACTGAAGTTCGAGGAACTTCAACTAACAGTTCGGTAAACCGTAAGCCTCTGTGTATTTAAAAAACTCATACACAATGAAAAGCATACAGCCATACACCTCTTTACACACAGTCAGTTACAGCCAATAAGAATATAATTTTGTCGCAGAAACACTTGAAAACCTATTACTACTATACACATATACTATACACAGATTGGATACACGTAAATAAAATAATAATAATAATAATACTATTTACCGAAATTACGCAGACGCTGACGCATGCTTTACGCTGAACGAAGTTTGGAACTCTCTTGTACACTGAGTGGAGGATCGAATTCGCGCTTGTGAGAAACAGAGGTCAGGGGTGAATGAACAATTTTATAGATGCTCTAAAATTATTTTCACTTACTGCTGGTGTCGCATTCGAGTGGAAAAGTCCGTGACAAAATTAAGAACTTTTGATAGGATCGAATATTATTGAATATTTTGTGATTCCATTGCAAATAGTAGTTAGCACAAGAAACTTCAAATGTATAATTTAAAACTGTACTCGAAACAATATTTATTGATAAAAAAAATTGGGAAAAAACATTTCGTTCATTTGAACGTTCAGAACTTCCAGGACATTCAAAAACTGTGAAAATTACTTAAAACTCTTGGGGATTCTGTGAAATTATTTGAAATCCTAGAAACCTCTCGAAATCTTCGGAGTTCTGGAAAAATGCCATATGATTCTTCTCAAATGCGTGAAAATGTCTTGAAATTTCTCAAAATGATTGAAACATCAGAATTCAATCAAAATCCTCTGATATCCTTTGAAATTCATAATAATACTTGGGCATCTCTGAAACTTCTTCAAAGTTGTTTGTGGGAACTTATGAATTCAATTGAAACATTTCCAAATCTCTTACAATCCCTTTTCTTTTTATTCCGCGGAAATCGTTCTGAACTGCTCGAAATCAATTAAAATCATTCGAACTCCTTTGATATCTCTTTAAAATTTTTTTAATTTTTTTGTAAACCCATAACTTCTATCTGAGTGTTTCCAAATCTGTTGAAACCGCTTGGAATGCCTGTAAATTCTTTGTAATTCGCAGAAATCGTTTTCAACTCCTCATAATAAAAAAAATCTATCGTAATCCTCCGATATCGCCTAAAATCTCTTTTAATTTGATATATTTAAATTCGTCGGGATCCTTTGGAGGCTTCTGCAAAATTGGAAAACCTTTGAAATTTTCATAAATCTCCTAAAATCTTTCGAAATTCCTCAAAATCCATTCAAATTGCATGAAGTCCCCTGAAATATTTACAAATTTTCTGAAATGTAATGATATTCCTTCAAACCCCTTGAAATCTTCAAGCTTTAATAAAAATCCCCTTATATCCTTCAAAGTTTCAGTTCGAAAAAGTGAAAGAATTCGCCTAAGAATATTGATTGAAACGCGGAACACTAGGCGGAATTTCGGCTGTGAAAAATGTCAAATTTCAAATTTGGATGTGTCAGCCTAATTGAACTCTGTTTGAACAAGGGTGTCGATACTCAGCAGGCTAGAGAACCCATACTTCTGTAAATGCGTGTTCAAAGTTTGCCGAGCTATCATGTATTCTTTATATCCTAATTGTACTCGAAAGTTTAGTGAAAATTCCTTGCCAGATTTTTTCCGTGAACGAATGATGGAATTCCTTTTAATTGTTACAGACCTAATGTCGCGAATTTGTCCGTTTATTGCTTCCACTACCAATAAAAGGTTAGATGGATCTCTTTTCGGAACTCCAAAGGGAAACTGGAACCACATGGGTGGTCATTCCAACCGCAAATTCCCTTTCTGCTTTGTTTTCTGCTGACAAGGTCAATTCGCGAGAACGCCTTTTTCGCCAGCGACTCGTCTATATTCCATTTTCAGCCAACGCTGACAACTTAACGACCTTAAAGTCTATAACTTACTTTTGTAATTCAGTGTGTGAAATTGAAATTGAATTGAAAACTACAACATTGCATGAATACTAATAAGTATGACGACAAAATGTTAGTTTTACCTTGAGAACAAGGTTTAATTTTCGAAAATTGCATCTCTCCAGTTTTGTGGGATAATAGCTTGTTGAGTATGAAAATTTCATTACCACAGAAACTTGTTTTCAAATACAATTATAATAGAACAATTTTATTAGAGAAAATATGGCGAGTCGTAAATTCACTTTCATATTAAAACTCTGTTCATCATGAAGACGATACAATTGAATTACACATTTATCGCGTTTTGCTGGAGAGGAGATCTCATCGTAAAAAGTCACGAGCAGTATTATCCAAAGCGAAAAAGAATGAGAGTAGTTCAGGCACTATGGTAGAGGGTAAACAAAGCGGATTCACCATAAACGCGGGATCAAGCGCCGCTTCCAATTTCCAGGTCTTTCCACTACGCGCACAAACTCTGCATGTGAGTACTTACCCACTTATTATCCGTAACCTTCGTCCACACTGAGAGTATATATGTATGTGTACTGACTGATTGAAGTTTACCAACCGTAATATTATCATCTGTCTCCTTGTTTATAAATTCTTATGTTAATATTATTCTCTGTCTCCTTGTTTGGTGTAATCATTTCAAATTTTAAATCTTGCAAACATATCTAGTCTTCGTTGATATATTGTGAAAGGTATGTTGTCGATAAGAAACCCTGATTGATAAGAGTGACATAAATTTGTTGAGGTGGTTTGGTTATGAGAGAATTAATGAAGATTTTTTAACGAAGCAAGTATATTTGAGGAAGATGAATATGGTTGCATACCCAGAGGTAGACCTACGAAGGAATGGTAGAGAGTACATATGTGAATAAAACTCTTAGGTTGGGAAAGAGAGAGGGGGGGGGGGTGGTAGAAGAGCTTTGATAAAAAGAAGTATGGGTGCAAGGATAAGGGAAGCCTAAAATATATGCCTTTTGAAATCGCTCTATTCTGAAGGTTTCATTTTTTGAAGTTTCAATTGTTCAATACACATAATTCGATTTAAGGCCATGTTGAACATGGGTCACGTGACCCAAATTATCGATTTTTTTTTGCAACAACTCACGTCCGCACCGGAATAGATATCGGGTTAATTTTTGGGGAAAGCCTTAGGAAACAAACAACTACGTTTGTATACAACATTTGGTTCAAAATTTTGAAAAAAAATTCGCAAAAAATTTTTGTTGTTGAAAATTTCGAACATAACATTGTATACAAACGTAGTTGATTGTTTTCTAAGGCTTTACTTAAAATATCAATTCGATATCTATTTCGGTGTAGACGTGAGTTGTTGCAAAAAAAAGATGTCGGTAAGGTAGGAATCGGGTAAGTTTAACATGGCCTTAAGAATGTACCATTTTTTACATTTACTCCCAGTCTGACAGCGGTAACTTTTAACAATTCAAAAGTAATGAGTCTCCGGATACAATAAACCGCATCACATTTTTTCAGAGGCTCATTTTCAGAATTAAACATAGAATATTGTTAAATTTCAAATTGTATTCCACAAAATTATATACTTGACCTCGAATTCAAGAGCCTAATACTAGAAAGACTTGCAGTTCATAAATTTTCCAAAATGATTTATTTTCGGTCGAAATATGACGAACTAAATGAATGTTTGAATCTACTGAGTTTAAATCCCAACACTATTATGTGCTTGAAGTTTTGAACGTTTAAATGAACGAAACTTCTTTCTGATGTCTTTGTAAACTATAAATAGTCATGAAATATTAATCCGCCTCCATGGGAAATAGTAGATTACAAAAGTAACTTCAAATGTATTATTTAAACTTGTAGTTGGAACAATATTTGTAGATAAAATAGAATTGTGAAAAAATATTTCGTTCATTTGAACGTTCAGAACTTTCAGAACATACATTATTGTAATTTGGATAAAACTGAAGTTAGTAAAGTTCATGATGAGCAAAAAACATAGCATAAAATGTTTATTAAACGTGCAAAGTTACAAATTTTAATGCCATAAGTTATTGTTATAGCAGCCTACGAACTAACCAAAAAAGTTTCATCTCCCTAGCGAATCGAAACATACCCCAAATCATCCCTCAAATCTAAAAAAATCCACAAAAAATATCTAACTCATAAGTCTGAAATTTTTTGATAGAAAGTTATTTCATTTGATACCAGAAAATTAAGAGAGGTTTCATCCTCATAGATTTATTCAACCCTTCTAGATATAATCAATTATGTTCAATTGAAGATACCAAAAGATAAAATTATCATATTCTAAATCCTTGCAAATAAAGTAATTTCAAAATTGAATAAAAAGATTGGACAGTTGCGTATTGAAAATCTGAATAGCTGAGCAAACGATGAGGTAAATCATTTCAAATTGAAGAGTCTTAAAATTAATCAGAGACCATTTTTAACTAGTAAAGGGGCCATTCAAGTATTACGTGAGCATTCTGGGAGGGAGGGGAGTCTACAAAGATGCTCATAGCTGTATATTCGTAATAGTAATATATGATTACAAGGAGGGAATCGGTGTGGAGGGGGGGGGGGGGTCAAGAATTAGGAAAATTATTCTATACTTCAATAGTCCGTAACGGTAATAAAATTTAGTACATTGTAATTCAAAAAATTCAAATAATCAGCTTCATATTTTGAAAGTGGTCCTTGATTTTTCTGCTTACATAGAACACTTATATTTAATGCAATTATTCCAATTTGAAAAAATTCTATTGGCTGGTTTGAATTTTCATAATATCGTTGAATAGTTACGACTATATGACTGTATAAATAAATTTTAATGATTTTTGTTGAAAAACGGCTCAAATTACGAAAGTGCTAAGTCTCCAAGTAGTGTGTCTCCAAAGTCTCATTAATAGCTAATTTTAGCAGGCACTATATTTCAAGAACTCAGCAGCGGTGTATGAATTTTTTACGCTCCTAGTTGTTGACGCCGTAATCGCGGAAAATTCACGGGAAACTCGAGCTTTCACCTACATGCATATTTATGATCTGTATTCTCTCGCAGTGTAAACTTTTGATTGTCCTTTTGTATATTCAACCCATCTTCCATGCTTAAGTCTTACGTTAGTTAAAATATAAGCCTCTTGTTGCTTCGGAGGGAGAGTTGCTTTCAGAGCATGATAATAAGTTTATTTAGTGATGTCGTAATGTAGGCAAGCACTTTTGTGAAACGAAATTTATTTTAAGAGTAGATCATCTAATTTCGAATTGTTTCACTTTTTTTTGGCTTTCTTTATTATATAAATTTAATGTAAAAGAGAAAATGTGTTTATTGTGGAGATTGAAAGATTTACATATTTTTAGAACTTACCAAACTCTTACTAGCCGGCTCTTTCACTTGATTCTTTTACAGTGCAGCATCAACTTTGCAATTTTTCAAGTAATATAATTAAAATAATTTTTCAAAACATATATAATTACACACAAATATACTTGCAAATAAAATTTTCCATTATTTTTAGTCATTGTTGCTTTGAAAATACCTGGAATCGCCATTATACATGTATAAAAAATATTAATGTAGGGGAATTATGTTATGGTGCGTTGCGACTGGAATTTACTACTTGCAATCTCGTTGAACTCACAAGCCAACGAAAACGACCTTCTCCAACCACTTTAGAAAACTTTGCAGCTAGTTTTAGAGTAGACCTAAAGCTGTATTTTTTACGGTTCACATTACCTCCACATGTTTCATCTGCTCTTTGTACATTCTGACCACTCTTTTTAATTTCTCTCTTAGTGAGGACGAAGTTTTGATTTTACTTTGAGAATTTGATACTAACACTCTCTTGAAAAGTTTTTTTTTGTCCCTATTATTAACCTGAAAATATCAAGGAACAAATTTTGAGAGTTTACATCCAATCCAGAATCCAGAAATTCTATTATTCTTTTTGATTGAAAAAAATGTTTTTCAAAGCTGAACTACCACATTTTGATTTATTACATATGGCCTTTAGCAGCTTGGAAATGTTCGAAGAATTCTTTTCGTATTCGGTTGAAATGCGACTCTAATACAGATACTAATCCGCAAAAGTACTTTTTGTCAAAGCACGGTATTAATTTACCGAAACCAATATCTGTAATGGCGTATTGGTATTGTCAAATAATCATTCGAGGACTGAATCTATGAGTTGATATTTCCTTCCGCATTTAAGTCTTTTTTTTACATTGCATAACGTTTCTATTCTCTGTTTTTTTTTTATTACGAGCTTTTTCAATCTTATGCAAGAACTATTTTGAAGATTTCAAATGATGAAGTGAAGACGGAATTTTTAACAGTTTTGGAGACGATGAAGCTTGGGTTTTGAGTGACAATTGTTGAAAATATTCAGGAATGGAATATCGATCCAATTAGTAGCCGATTTCACTTGTTCCCCTATGAGGTTCACAATGTGAATGGAAGTCACGTAACCACTAACCAGCCACTCTTCGCCAGTCTGTCTAATTAAACGCGTCCTTCGAGTCCTGAATTTCCCTGAAAACGTGTGGACCCACTCTATTTAGTAGCCGAATTCGCAACCAAGCATGGTTTGTTACATTACACAAGCGCAACAATAGTCCCATTTCCAAATATATTATCATCATATTCATTTTATTTCTGCTCATTATTTTTTACTGTCAATCCAGCCTGATTTGATCGAAAATGGAAATATTCAAAATAATATTCTAAAATAATATTCTAAAATAATATTTTACTCTACTGAAATTAAGTTCCTTCGAAGTATTTTCCTTATGTCCTTTTCTCATTGTTTCAGGTACGTGAAAGATCATTTATGGTTCCAAAATCGAAAACTTATTCACAGGGGTAATGTATTACAAAATTAATGTATAATTTTTTTTTTAATTCAATTTAATTTTTCCCTCTAAATATTTGTAAACAAATTATTACTATATTCTTAACTTTTGCAGGCAATTGCTTGTATTGTGTGGTTGCATTTGAGCAGCAGATTTTAAATTTAAAAAAAAGTTTGCATACATCGAATTGGGTCAACCAATTGGTTTGTTGTCCATAATTAAACCAACAAAAAGTTTCTTTATTCAGCCAAGTATCTTCTTATTGTGAGTATAGGAAATTGAACATGATTACCAAATTGTAAAGCATCTTATTGAAATGCTTTTCCCTTTCAATCCTCGCAGAATTTATCTACTCATCAAAAATTTAGCATGCACATTGAGAATGTAATATCGGAGAACGCCTGCGAAGATATTCCCCTATAATTTTGTCCACCTCGCAAGATTGCTTCCACACCAATGACCCTGACATATCAGGGTGAAATCTATGGTTGCCAGTGGTTATAGACCAGTCGACTTGACTAGACATAACTCGACATTACTTGGTCTGGTATGCAGGTACTTATACGTATGCCTGCATATTATATGAGCACGCCCGACGCGACATTTCCTATATACGCTATACCGACACAAATCGGCATGCGACTGGAAACAGTCGAAAGCGTATGTTGCAGCTAACAATAAACAGAGGATATCCAGTAGTCAGTGCTTCGAGAATACACATGTCGCTCTCTCTCTCTGCTACGACTCAAACGATTATTACGTATAGAACTCTCAATTTTTATGTTGTATTATAATATATATTTTCATGAATTATGAGTATATTTTCCTTGAGTTTGCTGCGCGTTTTCGAAAAGCAAAGTAGGCCTTTGTTGGTAGTGGGGTACTTTACGGGCCTAGGGCGAGGAAGTGCGCTTTGACGGAGTATGCACATGCACATCTGTTACTTTGGTCCCATGCACACTGTTACTGGGAAGCGAAACATCCACCGGGCCAAAAAGGGCGCTGCAGTGCCATGAAAACAATAGCCGCGTAGTCCGTACTAATGGACACTGCTCCAAGAAATATGATTGAGGCGGATAATATTCTAAATTCTGTCATGATTGTGATGTGCGTAGCTACAGTCAAAACTCGTGATGAAGTTGAAGTGTATTCATTGTGCCTTCGAACTAGTGCTTTAACATCAGGACAAAACAATGATTTTTTGAGTTATAATCTACGATTCTGTGATGTTCCCGCGTATATTTCAGTTCGTTTAGGACGGACTGCGTGGCCATTTTGGTTAGTTCATGCAAAGACCGACAGTGTCGCATAAAATGTTTCGGTACTTGTCCCTCTAAAATAACCCTTAAGGTGAGACGTACGTTAACGAGAAAGCTCGAAGAACATCTTACGGCCATGGTGCACAATATAGGTCCTATTAATCATTTGATGAAACTTGACACTTGTGGTAAAAAAAATCGGTAAATGGCAGAGTATATTATTTGTCCAAACTGCATCGAACTTTTTTTGCGCCCGTTTCTTCATTCCCCGACAGTGTTACCTTCGAGCAAGAAATACCAAGCATCAAGACCGGACACAGTTTGCACTAGTTGAATTGCGAACACCTACCATCAATGAATGTCTTTGAGATCCTTGATTGTCTTGTTCAAGCCAACTTCTCGATTTACGAGACCTTGCATTCCAGCCGCCTTGAATCGCCTCAAAATTAGAGGCCTGGAGTTATCCTGCCTTGCCTTTCTCGACCTGAACCTCGACATTCCTCGTTTTGTACGGCATCACTAGTCCCCGGACGGAAAACCCTTCTTTGCGCCTGCTTCATTCCTACTCATGGGCAAACTTTAGATTCAGGTTATGAAGGAAAAGTATCGTGTGTATCATAAGCGAACAAAACCTGTACGAAAAGTTTTTTTTTTGTATATTTTGAAGTTGTTGCGACGCCATTGGGGTAGGTTAGGAACACGCGAGTCGTGACTCGCGCGTATTACGTTCGAGATTCTCCTTTTGCTCCCTTTGGCGAGCCAACCCCGTCGTGCATGTATTATCTTTAACCGTGCATGCACCCCTGTGAGGGGTCACCCATTTAATGGCCTCCCGTTCAAACGATCACACCAGGGGTTCTCGGTCTTTCAACTGTTTACGTGGTACGCTGAAGCCACGTGACGGCAGGTTATAATGTTCTCTCTTTGCATGCAAATAATTGCAAACAATTTTCCATTGTAGTAATTGTAATAAATTTATTTTTCCAGAGTCTAGATCTTTGAATTGTTGAATTGAAGAAGCTCTCAAAATTTTCAACATTAAAATTCATTCGACTGCAAAAAGTTATTAGCCATTTTGAAATAGTTTTCTCTATTTAACGTACTTTCGATTATTTCCATGAAAAAAAGCGATAATAATGTCTGATTTTACTCCAGAGAAATTGGATTCCTACGCTCATGTCGTAGTACGTTATGTCCATGATGAGTGGCAGAAAAGGAGCCTAGCAGGGGCAACGTAACCTGTAAGGGAGGCTTCTACGTAGATTTATGTGCAATCCAATAAGTCGAAGGCATGGCTGTAAGGTGACATGTGGAACAGTTGATCCGTGACGAGATGGAATTACTCCTCAAGGGTACGGGCTTCGTGCGAGGCGGTAAAAGCAATTCGCGTGCATAGCTTAGGCTACGAATTTACTGAGCGTTTCAATTGAACTTTTTTTCTACGATCATTCCCAGACGAAAGGAGTGCAATGAGAGTCACTGGAGGTAGAAGTTTTGCGTGATTTATAGTTGATTAGGCCCTGCTCAATAAAAATGTATTCATTTTCAACTCTGAAACTTATGACCATGGACGTAATAGAAGAAATACCAAAGTAAACCTTTATTTTTTTCCCATGCATTATTTTAACTGATAAATTCATTGAGTATTGAAATTTACGAAAATGTAGGTTACGTAAATAAATGCTCCCATGTTAATCCCCTTCGTACTCAACCCTCGATTTCTTATCTGTTTGTTTTTTAAAAAGAAAAAAGGTTTTACGATCTCTCACCCTGCAACCTTCATATGGTGATTGCGTGATGCATACCTTTACATTTTGAAAACCAGGTTAAAGGGAATATGAGTACTGAGTTAAATGATTCTTTCACTTGAAATCGATAAAAATTCCAAGTTTCTGGAGACGTTATCTCAGACTTGAGCTCTGGTGCGGTTAACGTCGGGGCAATAACCATTACGAAATTCGTGTTCGAGCTATGATAATCGGCAATAACGAGGCGGAGCGCTATTCCGATTTCTTTGGTAAAACGATTGACAAGATAGCGCCAGGTTCCGCTGCTTTTCTTTTTCAAAACTAGAATAAGCTAAAACTTTGTTAATTTCAACTTCAAAAATTCGACTCTCACCGCTCGAAACAATTGCAATTCAAATTTCAAGATAAATAGACACATTCTTTGTAGCACATAGACCAAACTTTTATTGTGCTCAGATTAATTAATACGCGTTAGTAATTTTGACACTATAGAATGTGAGAATGGAACAATGAATCCTTCATACACATTAGCTAATTTCAAGCTATTCTCCGAGGTTTCAGCTCGTCGCGTCGGACGATCGCTTTACACAGGGACGGGATTCAACCGCACTGTTGCACGTGAAATGAAATAGTATAATGAGCTACAGAGCACTTTGCTTCTGTTGTATTCGTACGTACGTGCCCTGTACATTATAAGCGTAGGAACAAAGGGCTATTGCAGCAGTTACTTATGGACGATGAAAACAAAGCAACTAGCTTGCTCGTCGACTAAAAATAATCACGTTTAATACTACTGTAATAATACTTCTTTGATAACGATTATAATAACGTTTAAACTGTATAATAACTCTATCTAAATTGCAATTCAGAGGCATTGTTGTAGCCTTGTAAACTGTGGTGTCTAAGCGCTGATTGCGATCTCTATAGAATCCAACTTTGCCGCGCTAAGGAAACTTTACCATTGTCAGGGATAAGAAAATGAACCATAATGGCAAAGTCACGTATGAAAGGTTCACCTCAGTAGGGCAGAACTGACGTAGATGGATATTTCTTTCGAGTCTTGCTACGTTTTTCGGGTACTCTTCTAAGAGGGCTTATAACCAGACCACTCGAAACGCCTTTGGGGCTTCACCTATTCGATATTTTCAGAAAAATTTCGCATTTTAGCATAATCCAGGTCTTTGTTTCTCAGGAATAACTTCTAACCGCTGTAAGGAAAAATGGCTTGTCTATTTCATCTCAATAAAATATCACAAGAAACTCTCGCCATATTCACTGGGTAGGTCTGTAGTAGGCACTGGCAAAATCAAAATTAGACGAAATGAAAAGGTAGCATCGCCTATTCTCGGCTTTCCAATGAATCTAAATATTATGTGGTCAGGGATAATTTCGTAGGGTCGTGACTACGATCATCGATCACTTATGGAGGCGTGGCTACTCCTTGATGTGGTTAATGGATATCAGAGGCTCATCCAACGAAAGTGTCACAGGAAACATGTGTGAATATTTAAGCACATGATTCTGAAAAGAAAAAAATTGAATTGCACCCTTATTTTCTCCGTGTCTTATTTTTGTTGCAGCTCAAAATAATACAAAGTCGGCGTGCTTATTTGCATCGAGGTTTAACAGTGATGCGTGATTAGTAGTGAAGCTCAAGATTCTTGAAATGGGCGTGTCTCATGTGAGTTAGTATAAGACTAAATGGGCGTGGCAAATATAGTTTTTGGTGTTATTAATTTTGAGGCGTGTCGAATTCATTAGCGGTGCTACAAGAAGTTTTTCTCTGGAATATAAACTACTATTTCTCGGGGATGAGATTAGTTTCCAGTAGATCGTTCAAAGGCCCTTCGAGAGAAGCCTTGTCCACCTCCAACCTTTTTATAGTGCCTCCGTGAAACACTCTCAGTGTGTAATGACAATGATTGCCTGTAGAAGTAGCTAGTAGCTGTGGCTACAAGTTTCCCTGAAGTTATTCATGGCATGTGGTTGAAGTGAGCTGAAAATGGTGCAACTTCGTGGCATGGCTAATTGTTTCCAAATATAGTTGATGGTGTGTTCAATTATACCTTTGTCGCAATCGATAATAAGTTCAATTTTTTTTATTTTTAGATCCATGAAATAGCCTAGTTGTTTATAGGAGGCGATAGAGAGTCTTTCTAAGGGGATATGTTAGCTTTTGTGCCTAATAAATGTTGTCTCTGGGCATGTATTAATAAGGGGTATATCAACTGGGCGTGACTAGCTGTTGGTCATTGTTGTATTGTTGCAGCATTTACACCCGAGTTCATAAATTCCTCCTTCTAAGCGACTTTACACTATACGGTCTCTCTTCCTCAAGCCAACATCAACTGTCATTTATGCGCGCAGATGTACTTGACGAAGTGCCTAGTATTTTCAGAGCAGTGGGACTTTCCACTGGGCATTTCTAAGGATTGTCTCAAGAGATCGTGGTCAATGATCAGTGATCAACGTGGTTAATAAACGTAGTTTATTGCAAGTTTGTAAATGTTGCTCATATATTTCGATTCGAGACGTACCTTTGAGGGCGCCTAGTTTCCCTAGTATTTGCAGGGGCGATGTCTGTTGTCCGTAAATCTTTATAGTAACGTAATGGGCGTGTCAAGAGGGCGTGGTTAATGTACTAGGAGTTAGAGGAATATCGGGCATGATATTGCCTTATCATTTCAGGATTGATGACAGTTGTTGTTTCTTCGAGCAGCTATGAACTGTTTCTAATAAGCGTTTCTAATAATTAATTATTGGCATGAATGGCCGTTATTTTGCGTCAGCTTTCAATGTAACTTTTCTTATAAGAAAAACGATGTCTCGTCTTGAAAACATATCCTGTTTTATAAACTTTTCCTTGTTGCAATAATTTTTCCGTCACGTAGATCGGTTTTTTCTTGTGAATACTGCAAAACAAGGATCTCGACATGAATCGCTTGCTTCTCTATAGACCTACCCACGTGAATCCACCCACGTGTCTATGGCGCTATTCGAACGATTCTCTCCGTCTTCGGCGCGGTTCATTAATTATGCAACATCTTTTCCATGGTGCATCGATGTCACGAGTTTTCAGACCCGATCGGGGTAATCGTTTGCCTTGTAATCGCACAGTCGATCGATCACCCTCGATCGACTGGGAAGAAAGGGTCAGGGAGTGGGCTGAAGTAAAAAGAGGTAGCAATGAACTCTGCCTCATTCTCTAGACTCTAGTATAGAGCTCTGTCGTAAACGAACCTTAACTTGTACACACGGTACAAGAAAGTAGGTGGCTTAGAAAGTGTCAGGAACTTTGCAAAGTTGGTTCCCTTGGCCGTGGTGTTGGTTAAATCTTCCGTTTAGTAGAGGTTGTGTAAAGTCTTTGAAGTAAAGTAGAAGTTTTTCTTCTGTCTGTCTCTTTTTCTCTTTGATGTCTATTAAGGGACTCTTCTGAAATATCAATTGAAAACAAATTATTTTGAAGCTGTTTGTTAAACAGTGGGACAGATTTTTAGAAAGTAAGTCTTTTCTTCTAATATATCATCTTGGATCAAAATCAATGGATCATAACGCATTATTTTGAGTAACCTTTTATTTTATAATAACCGTAAATCCAATTTGTAAATCAATATGTCTATTAATCGGAAACATAGAAATGTCGCGTCTTGTCAAAAATCGTAAACTGAATCAAGAAGAAAGTACGTTACTGCTCACACTGCTCTGCTATCATAGCAGGTCTTTCTACTTTCGTGGGAATAAGCGACATGATATCGGCATGCTCGATGAACAAGCGGCTTTAATGTAAAGCCTGAACCGGAACGGACACGGGCTTTTTCACGATGAAAGTGTCAAACACAGAATGAATACCTTGTCAACGACCGTGAAACCCGTCACAAACAAATAACCCGTGAAATCTTTCCGAGAAATTCATCTCCGCCTCCCATCTTCATATTATTAAAATAATTACAATAAAAGGACGTGAAAGAATTTCATCAGCTTTCCGTGCAAGGATAAATTATATTGGCGAATAAGATTGGCTTCGTTTGCAGCATGCGATTATTTATAGGGGGCGGATTTCTCCTCTCAGATCCTGATTTTACGCGTGAGCAAATTCTATCTTGGATTCATGCCTCCGTTTTCTGTCACGGGCTAATTAGTACCCGGTATTTGTGTAGTTTAATTTACGAGGGGCGGATTTGATACCATATGGGACAGAAAATTTTTATGTCGTATTGTGTCGTAAAAATGAATTCGAATTTTTTTGGTGAAAAATTCAAGTTTTTAGTTGAACATTGATTTTTGAATTCAAGATGAAACTATTTCTTTGAGAATTTATGTACTTCGTGGAAAATTGGACTTTTTTGTAGAAAATTAATCTTTATGGTCAAAAACTCATCTTTTTGCTTAATGTGCATCTATCCATTTGGAGATTCATCATTATACCTGCAAATTCATCAGTTTGGTTGAAAATCAATTAGGTACTTCAACTAAAAATTCAAGTTTTTCATTTTTATGGAAAAGTGGCCTTCTCTAGTTCAATTATTTTGTTGAAAAATTGATTTTTTGTACAGAATTATCTTTTCCTTCGGAAGTTAATATTCTTTTTCACAAATCCTTTTTTACGTTTAACAATTTAAATTATACAATCAAACATTTTTCGTTTTAGTTGGACATTCATCTAGTTCAAAACTCTAATGTTTGGTTTAAAATTAATTTTTCAAGACAAAAATGTCGCTCTTTCATTTTTGTTTGAGAATATTTATTTTTATGGTTCAAATTTCAACCTTTTTGTTGGAGAATTTTATTTTTTGGTTGAAAATGAATTTTTTTGTCAAGAAAAAGAACTGTTCTAGTTAAATGTTCATCATTTCAGTTAAAAATTCATCTTTCTGGTTTAAAATTCAACTACTCCAGTTAAACATTGACACTTTCATTTGATTCTTCATCATTTTGTGTAAAAATGTAGTAATTTGTTCGAAATTTAGTTTTTTCTGTTTGTAAAAGATAGTTTTTTTTTGTTATAAGTAATTTTTTTGAACTGAAAATTTAACTTGTTCCAATTGAAGATTCCATAGTTTCTGTTGAATATCTATTTTTTTAGTTACACATCCATTTTTTTCAATTCAAAATTTGAGTTATCAAATTTTCGTTGACAATTCATCTTTTTCAGTGAAATTTAATTCATCTGTTTTAAAACTCAACTCTTTCAGTTAAAGGTTCTTTCTTTTAGTATAAAACACTTCTGCTTGGTTTAAAATTAGTTACTGAAACTGAAAATGTTACTGTTCCATGTTTGGTTAAAAATAATTATCTTTTGTCTTTGAAATCCGACTATTTTGTTGAACATTATATTTTTTCTTAGAGAATGATTCTTTTTATTTGGAAATTATTCTTTCCGTCTGAATATCCACCTTCACGGTTGGAAATCGAAATGCTCCAGTTAGATATTTATCTTTTCAGTTGAAAATTCATCTTCTTGTTTTGAAATTTAACTGTTCTGTTTGAAGATTCATAATATTATTTGAAAATTCATCCCATCGGTTGAAAAATGAACTATTTTGTTGGGAATATGTCGTTTTTTTTCTTATCGTAAATTGATTTTTTAGATTTAAAGTTTAACTGTTTCAATTTTTGTAAAAAAAATTGTATTATTTTGTTGAAAATTAGAGTATTCTTCTCAAAATTGATTTATTTTGCAATTTTTAATCTGTTGTTGACCGGAGAAATTGAAAAACTTGACCGTGAAGAATCGGGAAATGACCGGGAATTTGAAATTGTCCGCCAAATCACCACCCTGAATCAGCTGGCCAATGTTATTATTAAATAGATTTTGAGTATACAATACCAAATAAATTTTCTATCCATTCAAAGATATTGAATTTTATATATTCTGGGTTCGTTTGTTCGCCTTTAGAAATGCTCTCCCGTGAAGTTGTGATAATATTTTTTTTTTTGCGTTCTGAGTGTAGGAACTACAGGTGCCAAGAACTGGATTTAACCTTTCATCGATTTCATCCGTTAGGGAACAGCAAAGCCTAGCTTGCGGCTAAGCAAATTTACATGACAATGCGGAAGTCGTTTGATCATTATATCGGGTGCGAAAGGCGTGATACCTTTGCCACTAATTAATCGCGCGGACGGCCACTAACGATGCAGCAACTTCGCGTGTTAAGCGTTGCATCCGCCCTGAACAATGTGAGAGCTTCGATCTCGCCCTAGTCAGTTGAAATAGTCATATAAGCGGTTTGAATTATCCTAATTTCTTCAGACTATGATTCAGTTCTAGCATCCCTGATAAAAGAGTATGTTGAATTCATTCTCTCTTTTAGTTCAGGTTGAACCTATTGAATCTACTTGTTTTGGTATCATTTCAAAAAATAATTTTTGACAGAAATTCTGTTTTCACAAAAAAATGAAAGTTCATTTGAGATCGCAAGGTTGAATAATGTATTCAGCGCTGAATTCAAAAGTATGTAGAGCACTCATAGTTAAATAACTCTTGCAAATGGACACAGTCTCCCGCCAACATGCCAACAGCGTGCGGTATTCCCGAACGGTGACCCGTCCAAGTACTAACCGCTCCCAACGCCGCTTAACTTCAGTTATCGGACGGGAACTGGTTTTTCGAGTGTGGCATGGTCGTTGGCTTTTTGAATTAAATAATAGGAACTTCTAGGGTTAAATGTTGATAAGCAGAAAGTTATCTATATATTTTTGAATTACTTCAAAATTTCTTCGGCAGATCACATAGGATTAAAGAAAAAAAACATTGAATAATTCATAGTGCTACAAAAGTTAGTGACAACAATACGACCACTTCATCTCTCTAATGTCATCATAAAATGTCTAAGTTGTCACTAATTTAGCTATTCACAAATTCACTTAGTAAAAATTTGACTAATTCGAATTTAGAGAGTAGCCTTCCGTTTAAAGTGTCTATCTTAAGCTGGGTAAATTAGAAATTGCGTCATTTCATATAGTTGCGAACAAGTTGGACCTAATTTTAGATTTAATATATTCAGAAACGTAATTAGAAAGTCCTCGGATAGGATAGAGAACGCGTGCGGGGTAATTATCTTGATCCGGATGAGGAATCACCGCAGAGTCCACTAAAGCACGGGGTTAACTGTATTAGATTCTCTGTGTATATTAAATTCACGGGGTAATAATAGTTCAGCTTGATGATTAGCAATCAACGACTGAACTCGTATTTCAGTACGACTGTAATACCGTTAATTTGAAATGATATAAATGATTGTAAATTGCTTGAATTTATAATTTAACATAATTTCGAAGTATTCATCCTAATGATGCCTATATTATTCATACATAGGCTTCAAAAATGTTCACCATTAATTAAAGATCATGATATACATGTGGTATAGGTAGATTTTAATGTAATTAAAACTCCAATTAAAACACAATATTTGAAAAAGTGTTGAAATTTTCTCGGAACTCTTGAAGAGTTATGATTCTGATATTCGCAACGTTTACAAAAAAAAAAAAAAAATGAAAATAAAAAAAAAATAATAATAATAACCAAGTATTTTTTTGATAAAGTCAAAACGTGTTGACTGATTATGGCAGCACCTCAGACCATAAGTACTTTATGAAAGTTTCGTCACTTTAGCACATATGGAACCCTTTCCTAATCAACCTAATTTCCGATAATTATGACAGCACTTTATGGACCAAAAGTATCTCAAAAAAGTTTCATTCCTATAGCGCATGTGGAGCCTATTCTTGACTCACCCCTCAAGTTTCGAAAATTAATTTTTTTCTGAAATTGAACGTATTTTTATCGAATTTCTGAAATTTTAGGAGGATGAGGGATGATTCTACATCCGCTAGGCGGATGAAGGTTTCTAAAGGTATTTCTGGTCTAAAGTACAACGGACCCCTCCGTATCTCAGTGGAGTAGGAAAGGCGGTTCTTTTTTCACAGAAAATTCTATTTGATTCCTCAATCAAAAAGATTTTTTCAAATCCTAAGGATTTGTTGAGGAAAAACTCAGAAATTATATAGCGAAAGGAAATATTTTGACGGTTTTTTTTCAAAAACCCAAAACTTTTTCGGGTCCTTCTCTCTAACTCTTTTGTGAAATTTCATTTTACTAGAGCGTTGAGAAGAAGGCTAAATACAAGTTTTAATGCGAACTTAGTGTATATAGAGCTCTTAAATACTGGCTTTTGCATGTTTTCTCAAAGACAGTTATCATTTTCAAAACAAGGCTTTCAGTTTTTATAAACAATCAAGCAGTTTCGATTTTGGAAAAAAAATGAGAAATTTAAACAAATTTCTTCGGAATTGAGGATAAAATTAGCTTGAATTGGCTTAATAGATAAAGTTCTATAGAATTCTATATAGCATACTATGGGATTCCACACGACTTTATTGCATTCGAAATCGTTAATGCATCGCTAATTTCTAGTAGGCTGTCCAGACGTCCGTATAAATACGGACATGTCCGTATTCGAAACGTGATTTTTTTTCAAATTATATTAAACCGCACCATGCTCGTCCAGTGACGCAGTGACTTTTTCCTTTCAAACAGAATAAGCAAAAAATCCCTAAATTTAGAGGAAAATCGACGAAAGAAAGCAATTGAAATTGACAACTGCCAGGAATATTGTCAGGGTCCAATACAATTTCAAGGAAGTTTCTTGTACGGGATTCCATTTCTACCTACAAAGAAACAAAAAACTGCTCGAGAAAATTGGAAACTCCGAGAAGTATGTTTAATAAAAGCATTCTGTTCAAGAGTTTTATCGTTTGTAAATGTGTTTTGAATCAACTTTTTCGTACCCATAAGAACGAAGATTTTTATTTCTATACTATCGATAAATTTATTACGGGCATAATATTTTTTATTTATATTTTATTTATATTTGAATGCATTATTCATCATTTATTGAATATTGCTCAGGGTTACCACAATTTCTAGAAATCATGGAAATATCATGGAAATTTTTCGATCATGAAAAATCCAGGGAAATATCAGGGAAATCTCATCAATATCAGGGAAAAAGGGTCCGCCAAAATTTTTTAGAATAAATCCACGCTGTAGAGACATTTCTTTGGAGACCCTTCAAATCTTGTGAAAGAAAAATTTTTAAATTGGCGTTTGGGTCTATACTTTTTATTTTTAATTAATCAATTCCTACAAAAATCAATATTAAAAAAAATAAATATACATCTATAATATATAATTGATTTTAAAACGTTTCGTCCTGGGCTCAAATTAGACTCATCAGCAGTAACTTAATATGAATCGAACCTGCCTTAGACGCTAAAAAATTTTTTAAATATTCTAAAATTAAATTATTTTACATAATATCGAATAATTGTAAGCAATTTATAAACATATCATATCGTATATTGTAAGAAATTTATAATATTTTCATACATTTTTAGGATCAGATGTTTGTAAACATAAATCTCAGGAATATGTAAAAAAATTTATGTTTTGTATGGAAAATGTATGGGAAAAAATCAGGGAAATTTTTCTGAAATCATGGAAAAATCATGGAAATATCAGGGAAATTTTCCGTGGGTCAAATGTGGCAACCCTGTTGTTGTTATGTGAAGATAATAGTTTTTTTTCTCTTTGAAATAGAGCGCGTCAAGTAAAAGCTTGAATCAATTAGTGTAACCTGTCCTGGTTTTTGGTTCCTACGATCTGGACACCCTAATTTATAGGAGATATTTCGTGGCCATGAATTCTTACAGTCAAAGTATTTGAAAGAGTGTAACTGAAGGTAAACAATATTTATTGTAAAATTTTGAAATTTAGGACAATCAGTATTGATTGGACTCAGAATGAAGCATTGAAAATGATACATGTTTGAAATTGAACTTTTAAAAAAAAAAGGGAAAGTTTCATAATACATAGTTTGAAAATCGCGCAAATTGGGATTGCTCAATGAAAAGATTTCATTACAGAGTGTCTTCATTGTTTTGTCCGGGTAGGACTTTGAAGGTGCCGCCTTCTTGTCTCATCAATACTATTAGATTTATTGTTAGTCTAGTTAAGTGCTCTATACAGAAAGCGAACCAAGCTCATTGAATGTTGCAACAGGTAATTTTGTTTTACGTCATGATGGACATGAACATGTCGTAACTCATTTTTCTCTCTCGATGTCATCGCAACTGATCGCACCTCCGATGCCCAATTAATCGAGTAATGCTACGCATGGTGTAATTGGCCACCGAATTAATAATTAGCACATATTTCGACGCCGCATGGCTCCCTGCTGGAGGCATGCCAGGTCCGATTAAAATTGCTCCATTTTTTAATGCCGCCGGATCGTTAAAATCGCAAAAGAGTGTTACGACATTATTAATCGCAACTGAAGATAAAATCATTGGACTTACTTGCTTTAATTAACAATTATTTTTACATCCGCTCTTAGTGAGAGACGTCATCGATTCACTTAGGTGGAATCGAGCATAATCTCGATTTGCAATCGGAATAATTCCGTAATTTAATGAAATCTAATGCGCAAGATAAAAAAGAAGTCTGGCTAATTTCAATACTACAAAAATATTGCGAGTATCAGTTACTCCTAGGTTTCTTGAATTCATGCATAGCAAAAGACTTCGCTTTAGCCTGTGCCTCTCATGATTTGTCGATTCATACCAATAACACGCGTTTCACGCATTCTCCAGCTTGAGTCACGGTCTTCTACTAATATTAAATTCGCCACGTCCCCGTTACGAAAACAATGGGAGAATTTTTCAACAAGAGCAAAAATATCGTTCGCGTCCGGCGAATGCATTTATCGCACGAGTGCCTATCGCGGGGTCTCGACGCTCTATGATCGTGACCGACTCGCCGTAATAAATTATCGCGTCCAATTATTGCCAAGGGCTGAAGACGAGGCTGAAGATGCGAGCGTCTAATAACTCATGGCCCAGGAATCCAATGGGTTGCGCTTCTTTTCCCGTTGTTCAGAAAATCAATGAAGTATTTCAATTTATTGTTATAGTGCTGTGATTTAATATGGCTGGATTTTATACTCTTTATAGTCTTAAGCTCTTTCCGGTTGAGAACCGCTCCTAACCAGAGGATTTAATAAAAGTTAGAATATCGAAAAAGAAGGAATATTAGACTAGGAAAGCGGAAGTGATTAGAATAATCAGTTCTTCTGCATGAGAAACTTGATATTGAATTAAGAACCGCTAAATATGTATCAAAATCACAGATATATATGTTTTTATTTGCTTTAAATTATTGTACGAGCAGCAACTATCAAAATTTATTCCTTCCGAAAATTAAATATTTTTGAGGAATATTAAACTTTTATACTCGCTATCGACTGTTTGATCACCTCTGCTGTTAGATCCAAATGAAAGGTGATGATCTGAAGTTTTTAAACCACTAACGTGTTTCGAGTTTCAAATAACGGTGGGAACTACTGAAAGTAGGAGGAAAAGATAGTCACTGCAGTTAGATGCATGAAAATCCACTGGAATTAGCTGAATTTTATCTTTCATATCCGCTGAAAAAATCTTCGAAAGCTCAGAACTGCTCTTCAACCATAATTTTTGGACTTACAAGGGGAAGCTCCGGACTGAGGTATCGAAATTTTGATAAGACCATCATCAATCTATAGAATAATAAAAAATATCGCACACGTGTCCCGGCGTTTTTGTAGGTGGGCTCTAGTTTTGCGATAGTAAGATTTTGAAAATCACGCTCGCAGCAGTAAGCAAACTACTACCTTGTTTGTTCCTCTATGTTCATGTAGTGATGGTGGCTCAGCAGTTGAACGCTCGCCTTCTACGCCGATGCCACCAGATCAAATCTCTGGCAGGGTCTTTTTTTTCTACTGGAAACCATAAAAAAAATTTATTTGATGACGCTTTCTCGGTAACTGAAATTTTATACTTTCGAAATATTTGGACAGTTGAAGTAATAATAATAAATAATAAATAAATAACAATTATTTTAACTGTCCTAATATTTCTAAAGTATAAACTATCAGCTACCGAGGAAGCGCCATGAAAAAAAAATTTTTTTATGATTGCCAGTAGAAAAAAAGACCCTGCCTGAGATTTAATCCGGCGGCACGGAGCAGAAGGCGAGCGTTCAACTGCTGAGCCACCGTCACTACATGATCGTAGAGGAACAGAATAGGTAGTAGTTGGTTTACCGCTGCGAGCGTGATTTTCAAAATCTTAATATCGCAAAACTAGGGCCCACCTACAAAAACGCCGGGACACGTGTGCGATATTTTTTGGTATTCTATCGATTGATGATGGTCTGACCAAAATTTCGATACCCCAGTCCGGAGCTTCCCCTTGTTAGTATCAGAAATTGAGAACCCGCATCGCGAATTTAGAACCACGTTTTTAGTAGAAAAAATCTGCCCGCTTCGCGGGCACATTCTCGTCGCGCGCGATAATGTTTTTGATTTGTGTCTTGATTTGTAAATTGAACAAATCAATCTCTTTTAGATCCTAGTTAAGCAATGCAACCTCGTGGCACTCGCGCTTCGCGCTCGACTTTTGACGGAAGTTTTTATATGCAAGTTTATTATCTAAGATACCTTCACAAGGGAAATCGAATGCGCTGGTTATTATAAAAAAAATATGTGCTGTACAGTAAAAGTTTGATTTTTTCATTTTTTTCATTGGAATTTTCATGAAAATTCAAAAAGTCGTATTGATGATGTTGTAGGGCTCCCAAGGAGAAACATTTTTTCACTCTGACTTTCTTTTCAATCTTGCGTCATTTGGCTAAAAATTCTCATTTTCTTTTATATTTTTGAATTTTGAAAATG
>WSXT02055794.1:0-12808 GCA_011762715.2 Neuroterus valhalla
ATTTCGGTGCGGACGTGAGTTGTTGCAAAAAAATCGATAATTTGGGTCACGTGACCCATGTTTAACATGGCCTTAATATTTTCAAAACTTCAAGAATTGTAAGATTTTGAATCGAAAGCATCGATAGTTAATTCGAAGTTTGGAGCGTTGCGATAGTTGGGAAATTCAAATTGAAATCGATTATAATTTGTCATTCTTCATAAGGAGCCTCCATCATTTTATAAATAAAATATCTTATAGATTTTCAGAGTGGAAGTCATGAAATCAAACAATTTTCATTTTTTGTCTTACAAACATCAATGATTATTTTACGATTTGAAAATGAATTGATCTTAAAACAAAGTAAATGAGTTATGTCTAAAGAAAACTATTACAATATTCTAATCCCTATTGAATTCCATCGAAAACTTCAAAATCTGGGAAATAGTTAAAAAATCTGTAGAATTAATTTTAAATCCCTCTAAAATGAAACAAATTAAACTAATTTCGTGAATTTTTCTATAGTTCCATTGAATCTCCCTTTTAACAATCCTTAAAATTTCTCAAATTTCTGGAAATTCTTCGGAATCTTTTTGAATAACTTGAATTCTGTCAATTCTCTCTCATCCCTTGAAATTGTGGAAATCCATAAAAATCTCATGGAATAATAATATAAAATTCAATTTATTTCTTGAGGTTTTACAGAAATTAAAGTTTGAGTCTCCAAACTCCCTTAGAATCTTTAAAAAGCTATAGAAATATTTTCAAATTTTATTCTCAAGAATCAAGTTCTCTAGAAATCCGTTAAAATGTTATGGGATCCCACGAAATTCTTCAAATTTCCTTGAGATTTCTCAAATTCTTTGGAATCTTTGAACACAACCATTTAGTCTTTGGATTTCATTCAGATTTTGACCTTTCTCTGAAAAGGCCTGGAAATTGTGAATCTTCTTCGACAGTCTTTGAAATGTTTTAAGTCTTTCTGTGAAAATTTCTGAAAACCTTGAAAGATACTCCAAAATATTTCAAGTCCTTTGGAATCTAATACAATTTTTTGGGATCCTCAAAGTCTTTGTAGAATACCTAAAAATCTCTTGAAATTCTATTAAATCCCGTAATTCTCTTTGAAATTTTATTCTCTTTTTAGATCTTCGTAAAAACTTCAAAGTTATCAGAAATCAAAAAATATTGTTGAAATGTCCTAAGATCTCTCAAAATCATCGCGGAATCTCTTGAATCTCATGTAATTACTCGGAATCTTTTACAATACTTGTAAATCTTTTAAAAACCATCCAAAATCTTAAAATCTAATTAGTATCTTTTTAAATTACTCCCAAAACTGAAATAATTTAAATCTTCTGAGACCCCATAAAAATATCATGAAATGAAATAGAAGTCCTTAAAATATCAGTTTCTATCTAAAATACCTTAAAATCCTTTAAAAACTTCTTTCAATCCCCTAAAATTTTTTCAATCTCTGAAAATTTTGAGATTTACTCCAAAATATTTCAAATCCTCTGGAATCTTTCAACTTTTTTTAAATCCCGCTAATTATTTTAAAACATTTAATATCTCTCCAAATCTTCACAAAATCGGTAAACTCAGATCAAAAAACGAAAATCAAATTAATCATCCGGAAATCTTGTCAAATCCTTTGGAATCATTCAAATACTTTAAATGCTTAAAAACTCTGTAAAATCCTTTCAAAGTCTTATACATCTCATGGATTTCTTCAGAATCTTTAAAAACCTTTGAAATTTTCAAAATCTTTCGGATGTTGTAAAATCCTCCAGAAATCTTTTAAAATCCCGTACCTGTTGAAATCTTACTTATGCCTTACTAAATTTGCATAAGATGTGAACATCTTCAAATCCTCTGATATGCCATAACATCCCTTGAAATCCTTCAATGCCCTTCTCAAACCCCTTGAAACTTTTGAAATCCCTAAAAATCCGTGAAAATAATCGAAATCCTTTGGAATTTATTATAATTCTGTCAATCTTCGAAGTTTTGAAATCCCATAGCATCGCTTAGGTCTGGCGACATCTCCTTGAATCTCTCAAAAATACTTTCAAATCCCGATAATTATCTGAGAGTTTTTAATATCGCTTAAAGTCTCTGCAAAAATTCTGGAATCTTCGGAAATAAAACGGATTTCCGTGAAATCTCTGGAAATCCCATAATAACTCTTAAATTCCGTGGAATGATTTTAAATATTCTGAAAGTTTTAAAGCTCTATAAAAATTTCGAAATCCCATGAGGTTCTTCTGAATCTTTCAAAATACACTTCATTCTCCAACATCCTCTGAATATTTTCAAAATCCTTTTAATCGTGTACATATCTTGAAAATCTTTTAAAATCGTGTACATTATCTTACAATCTTTAATATCCACTGCGACCCCATTAAATCCCATGAAATTCGTAGAAATTCCTTCATATCTCTCAAAATTCCAGTTACTTCCTAAAGTAATCCCTTAAAATCCTATGATACCCTTTCTGCATTCCTTCGAAATTTTTTTAATCTTTAGGAATTTTTCAAAACTTGCAGGATTCTCTCAAATATAAATCCTTCGGAAATATGTTAAAATTTTGGAAATCTTTATATTCCTTCCAGATCTTATAGGATTGCTCAGGTCTAGCTAAATTCCTATAAATCCCTCGAAATACCTCTGAATCCCGTTGGTCGTTTGAAAAATTTTAAATGTCTCTTGAGTTTTTTAAAAACTTTGAAAATAATCGGAAAATGAATAAAACTTCTTGAAATCTCCAAAAATCCCTTGACATCATTATAAATACTTTGAAAACATCGAAACCCTATAAAATCCTATCAAAATTTTTGGAATCTCATTAAATTTCCCGGAAATTTGAAAAAAATATTATATTCTTCAGCATCCGTAGAAATGGTTGAAATCTCTTGAATTTTCTACAATCCTTAGGAATCTTCTGAAATCTCGTACAACATCGCGGAATCTCTTTTACCTTTTTAAAATCCCACAAAAATCCCTCGATATCCATTATAATTTTAGTTCCTCCCTGAACTAACTTGAAATCCTTTGAAATCTTTGAAATACTCTAGAATCCCTTGAAATCTGTGAAGATACTCTGAAAGATACTCATTGCATTTGCGACAAAATTTGGGAAAAAATTAATATTGGTGTAGTTCTTTTCTTAGTAGTGATGGAATACTTCATCGTGAAAAAAATTATGAAAAAGTTTCAACAATTTCGTGAGTCCGAGGCTGGTTATTTATATAAATTGGGACAAGTCTGGAAATATAGGTGAAAAGTGTAAGGCGATATCTTTTTTTCTTAAGGAATCGGTTTTTGACTTGAATTTAAATCTAATGACTGAACTTGCCTCATCACCTTCTACAATTTTCATCACTCGTCTTGTCGAAATTGCTTTCTGTTATGCTTTTTTTTCTATCTGCTCTTTTTCTTCTTTATTATTTTCTTTTTCTATTTACTTCTCTTCCAGTGAAAAAAAGTCTGACAGCAGAGAATGATCTCCGTATGGATTTTTTCTCTTCAGAAATTATACCGACTTCTGTAGTTGAATGCTCTAATTTTTTTTCCAAACTCATCCTTTTAATTCATATTTATGTTTTTGAGTGTTGTAATGCTTGTACCTAGGACGATTCAAGTATCCATTTCCTTTTCACCACTACCAAAAGATCAAATTGGAAACTGATTTTGTTCAATTTTTTGTCATCAGTGCTTATCCATGAACTACGTTACCAAGGTAAGGAGGAAAATGCAACTTGTTTGTTGAAAAGTAATATTTTTTGGTCGAGAATTCAACTACCTGGTAACCTGGTTGAATATTGTAACAGAAGATTCCGTTTTACCATTCGAAAACCAGAAATCTACTTCAGCAACCAAATTAACTAATCGAATTTTTGAAATATTTTTACATCATTCAGATTAGGTAGAAACTGTTCAGTTAGGAAATGAAATACAATTTTTGCTGAAAAAAGGATCGCCTTGGAACTCCGCCGGGATCCGAACCCAAGATCTTTCGTTTGCCAGATGAGTGCTCTCTCGACTAATATACAGAAGGGTCCAGCGTTCGAATCCCAGCAGAGTTGAAAGCCGAAATATTTTTAACAAAGAATTGTATTTAACTGAACTACTTCCATAAAAATGTTCTTTTTTGGTTGAAGATCAATCTCTTTGGCTATAAATAAGTTTTTCAATTCAGAAATTGGACTGTTCCATTTTTCCTAAAATTTCTCTACTTCTCGTTAACGATGTATTTTTTCAACTCAAATTTGACTATCCTTTTTTTGATTCAGAATGAATGATTCATCTTTTCTAGTTGAAAATTCATTGAATTTTTTTGAAAATCCGTCTTTTTTGGCGAAAAGTTAATCTTCTTGGTTGGAATTTCATCTTATTTGGTTAGAAATGCAACTGTTTGATTGATAATCAATTCATTTTGGTTGTAAATAAAAAAATTTCTCCTTAAAAATAAGTCTTTTGGGTTTGAATCAAAAGACTTCCCAATAACGACTAAAATTTGTTGTTGGAATATCAATTACATGATTTCCTTAAGAATTTAACTTTTTTGTTCAAAAAATCCATTATTCGGTTTGGAGTTGAACTCCTTCGTAAAAAATTATCTTTTTTGTAGTTGAAAAATGAAATTTCTGGTCGTAAATTGAGTTTTTTGTTGAAAACTCATATTTCTTAGAATAGCATTAAATTATATAGGTGGAAACTTAAATCAATTGATAAAAAACTGAACTTTTCATTTGAATGTTAAAATAGTAGGTAGGAAATTGTTTTGTTGAAGTGCCGTATTTCGGCAATGAAGATTCAATTGTTTTCAGAATAATCATCTCATTGGGCTCGAAGTTAGACAATATTGTTGATTTTTTTTTTTATTTCTATAAAACATTAATCTTCTCAGTAGAAATATCCTAAAATCCAAAGAATTTGTTACGCAAGATTCCTCTTTCTAATTACTTTTCTTATCAAATATGTTAAATTGATTCCCAGTTTTGACTTTTGAAAAGCCATCGAAAAAATGTCTTTGAAAATCATGATTTTTCTTGAACATTTGACTATTTGAGTGCAAATTCATGTTTCTAAGTGAAATTCAATTATCGTCTTTTTTTTCGAAAATTCATCTTTTTTAGTAGGAATTCAGTATTTTTCGTCTAAAAAGGCAACTTTTCGGTTGGAAAGTCATATTTTCGGTAGAAAATAGATCGTTTTTTTCAGTAAGTCATACTGTGGTATTGAAAATTCAACTGTTTTATAGATAATTTATCTTCCTGACTTCATAATTCAACAGTATTGTTGAAAACTCTTTTTTCCCTTAGAAAATTAATCTTTGTGCTAGAAAATTTAACTTTTTAGTTAAAAATTCACTCTCTTGGTTGAAATTTCAACTATTCGTTGAAAGTTGAACTGTTTGGCTGAAAATGATATTTTTTTATGTCGAATACAACTATTTGGTTAAGAATTAAAGTACTTACCGGGCGTTTAAACTATTTTCTTTAAAGTTATATTTTTTCGTTGTAGTCTTTTTGGGTTGAACTAAATTTATTGGTTGAATTAAAGTGTTGAAAATTCTTCATTTAGGGCAAAAAATAAATCATATCTGTTAGAAATTTATATATTCAATTTAGGATTCAAAAATTTTGCTGAAAATTTGTCTTTTTCTTCAGAACTGAACTGTTCAAACAAATTTTTTTAGTATTCAAAATTAATTTTTTGCACTAAATATTCGACGGTTTCATCATTGGTTGCAAATTTATCTTTTTAATTGAAAATTTTACTATTTGGCTGAAAATTCATCTCTTTTTATAGAAAATTTGTCCTTTTCGTTTGAAAATTCAATTATTTTGTTGGAGATATAATATATTCCGACTTGAAATCTTAGGTATCTAAGAGCTTTTACAGAAAATTCAATAGGGTATCTACATAATTCTATGTAAAAAAAATGGATTCACCCATCTTCGTGGAAAAACACCCAGTTCCTTCTACGCTGAAAGTATTTTTGGCCATGAATTCCGATATTTAAGTATTTTCCATTATTCTTGATTCATTACAAAAAAAACCCCGAGATTGGTAACGTTGTTTATGAAAGGCCTTCTATAAAATATTTGCGTTTGCCACCAGTACATAGTTCTTTTATGTTATTCAGCCATAGTTGTGATACATTATTTGTTATGTTACAGTTTTGCATGTTATGTTCACTAATTTCATTTTTTTTTTCATTTCTCCTCCTCTCATCTCACCAGAACGTGAAGATCCGACTAAAGGTATAATCTATGTTTAAGTATTGCTTTCGTGCATGCTACCTTCGCAGTTTACTTTGGGACATCGATTCTAAAAAGGTGGATTTAAATATAATACTACTGAAGTTAGATGTTACTAATAGGAAAGGTTGCCAGATGCGGTACACCGATTTGACTTTGGTTCTGCAGGTAGAAAGTACTCAAATATTCTTTAGATACGTATTTTGTCTTTCGATCCAATAAGCCCTAGTTTCCGAGATATCGAGGCTTGAGTATTTGCTCTTGACCGTGGAGAGTTGAGTAATCCGCGCTTGACCGTGACGAGTTGAGCGGTCCGCGCTTGACCGTGACGAGTTGAGCGGTCCGCGCTTGACCGTGGTGAGTTGAGCGGTCCACGCCTGACCGTAGCGAGTTGATCGTTCAAACGTAAATATTCAAACCTCGATATCTCCGAAACTAAAGAACTTTGCATCAAAAGAAAAAATATGTGTCGAATCGATTTTTATTTACTTTCACCCTGCAAAGGTCTAGTCAAATCGGCACATCTCTCCGCGCGACTTCTCCTTGTAAATGAAAATATTATACTGTAGAATTATCGCATTAAACTAGTTCGTAAGTTAGCTACTGTGAATTAAACACCATTTAAATATTTAATGGGTAGCAGTAAGTAAGAAATTTATATTTATTCAGGAATTTATATTATGATAAGCTTATGCTTAATACTTTGTAATGTCTGTAATAATCTCAACGGATATTTAATCATTTCAAATGGTAAGAGGTTGTTATGAGAGCTAAAACTTTCTTCTGAACAGGTTGCAACGCTGAGCCTCTTTTAATTCCCTTGACTGCTGTACAAATACTGATGCTATGAAATTTAACAAATTTAGCTTCATGGTTTTTTGAGAATCTGCGAGATTTTTCGAAATCTTGAATGTGATGTCAACGATTGGAATGATAAACAAATTACGTGAATTTGAGATTTTTACATTGTATGTTTTCAAAGTTGAATCTTTGTGGGTCTATAGTATTCCAATTTTTAAATTTACAGTAATTAATGGGATGATTCTGAAATCCTTACAACTTGCAAAGTTTTCACCTCGGTTTTCACTTTGAGAATGTACGTCAGAAATCTTTTGTTTTGAATATTATTCCAATCTGTTGAAATATTGATAATTTTGATTAGAAATTGTAACTTGGAACGTTTCACGTTTTGATTAATGGTTCAGTTTCACAGGACTGAATTCCATAATTCCAATGTACCTGGGAAAAGTTTTAGAACCCCCCAAGAAAAGCCATGAAATCTGCTTCTGTTCAATGTGTTGGTTTTTAAAGAGTATTTTGAACCTTCTTCAATAATATTTATTTCGAATCTCCTCCAATGATGACTAATCTTTATTTTAACAGGAAAAGGAAAATGATTCTAATAGAAGTTTGACGTAAAAAAATATTCCATTTGAATTATTTTTGTATGAACATGGATAATAAGAAAATATTCAAGGTTTTTTTATCAAAGGTTGCGGAATGCTTCAAGAAAACGGGTATGGACCAAGTTTGAATGAAAGTTCTAGGTAAATAGGATTTTTGACTGTTAATAATAATATAGCATCCCACGAACATTTAGAAATGGAAATTGAAATCACCGATGGAGTGCTTTTTCAATCAAGTATATTTTTGCATTTAATTACTAAGAAAGGAAGAAATTTTTATAAGATTATATTGTAATCATCTTTAATGTGGTTGTCTGTCGTCTTACGAACTTTTTAAAGTGAAAATGGAAATAATCGGAAGGGTTTCTCTTTTTCAACCGATTTTTTTATTAAATTACTGTGGGATGAAGAAAGTTTCATATGATTATTTCGCAAATTATTGTTTAAAATTTTCTTCGATAAATTTGTTTTTTCATGTAGATGTCTGTCACTCCACGAACATTTTACGATCAGAATTAAAATGATCGGAGGAGTGTCTTTTTTTGAGAAGAATTAATTTTTGTATGTAACTACTTCAAAATAAAGAAATTCTCGTAAGATTACATGGTGAACATTGTTAAACATTTTAAAAATAATTTTTGTTTTCAACGTGGCTGTATGTCATCCCATGAACATTCTGAAATGGAATTTGAGAATAATCAAAGGTGTATTAAAAAAAAACTCAATTTATGTATTTCATTCCTGAGAGAGCGTCCATTAATTGCGTAGGCTCCTTCTTTAAGGGGGGAAGGGGGTAAAGTCCAAAGAATTTCTTACTGAAGTTTCCTCTTTTTAATAAATTTTTTCTTCCAAAAATCTTAATTGAAACCAGTTTTGGCTGTTTAATTCTTATAAACCCGTTGTAATCTTTGGAATCAAAGTAAAATTCAATGACATCATTGACAAATAAATTGTAGAAATACATTTGCGAAATATTGCGCAATCCTTTGAAATTAATTCGAATTTTTTTGAAACCTTTTCAATTCCAGGAAGCTTTCGAAATATCTTGAAATCCCTTCAAATATTTTCGAAACCATTGAAATTCTTTGAGGCCTTTTATAATCTTCGGAAATATTTTGAAATCCGACAATGTTTTGAAATCTCACAAAATTTTCTAAAATCCGTGGATATAGTTTAAAAATATTCTGAGATCTTCTGGCATTCCTTAAAATCTACAAAATCCAAATGAAATGGCCTGGCATCCTTCAAAATCCATGAATATACTATAGTATCTCTTTAAATCCTCTGAAATCCTAAAAATCCCGTGACTTAATATGAAATATTTTGAAATATCATTATATTCCTTACAATCCGTTCAAATTCGCGGAAATCGATTCTTATTCTTTGAAATCCCTAAAAATCCCTCGTAAAATCTCTTCAAATATCATGAAACTTCTTGAAAACTTTTGAATCCCATAGATATTATACAGAATCGCTGAAAATCCCTTTGAAGCAATAAAACTTCATAAAAATCCTTCAAAAACAATGAATCCTCTTCAATTCTTCAAAAATTGTTTAAAGTTCTTAAAATTTTGTGACGAATTACAAAATCCGTTGAAATATTTGGGATCATTAAAAATCTTTGAAATTGGAATGAAATCCCACCATGTCCTTCAAAATGCAGGAAAATATTCAAGTATCTCCTCAAATTCTTCGAAATTCCTTTCAATCTTCAAAATCCATCAAAATCTTCTGTCGTGCTCTAAAAATCGTGGGAATACTTTGATATCTCTTGAAGTCCTAAGAAATCCTATAAAATCCCATTATTTCATTTGAAATATTTCCTAATATCTCACAATGCTTCAGATTCCATCCTAATTCAATCTCAAAATGTTCATGGAGTGCCATATCACATCCTTCACAATAAAAAAAATTCTATTCAACTGGAACTTTCATTAAAACGGTGTGGTTTATCTTTGGCATGGTGAAATGCACAGTCTTGGGAGAAGGAACAACGAACTTATAATTCAAATGTGAAAAACTGATTTTTGTGTTAATTTATACAAATTTAATGATTCTAGCTCTAAAAGATTGTATGATGAGAGTGTTCACAAAGAAAGAATCTTTCGCAGATCATCGTCCTCATGGCCGTCCCACAGAATTTCCGGTTTTGCCAAGAAGCGAGAGCACTTCCGAGTTCCAACCTCTGGAGGATAAAGAAGTCGAATACTTTTTTGCTTCTGATGCAAGTGCAGTTATTGAGCATACAAATCGTGTCATCTTCCTTGAGGTAATCACATTTCTTTTTAATGACGGAAAAAAGTTCAAAGGTTTCTCTTTTTATTCATTAACACCCTCTCCCTCTTACGGGATCGAGAGTCTTCACATACCCTCACCAAGTAGTTCTCACAATATCACAGTAAAAACAAAGTGTGAAAGTGAATGAAACACTCGTTTCAGGGTAACATTTGTCTACAACGAAAATTATCCTGAGTAGTTCTTAACTGCTCATGTCATCAAGTTAAGTTGGGGTCCGGAGTTTTAGTTTGACAGTTTTGACCGTTGTGACAACTTTATCGATCATACGCCATAGTCTGTAGACATTGCAGGGTGCATTATTTGCACCTTGTCATATTCGGCCACAACTCTATACATGCAGGTAGCCTAAATGCATGCAAAGCAGACGATCTCTTCACGTGGTAGGGGAAAAGCGGGTATCGTGGCGCGCATAGAATTCAACAAATTATAGAAAGGGAAATATAATCAATAAAGCAGTTTTAAAATATGTAAAACATATATTGATATCCCAGCTTTGCTTTATTCATAAAGTAAATTGAATCTATTCCAATAATAATACCTAATCATCAGGTCTCCTGAAAAAGTCCACGTGCGTCAACTTACCCTACCTGTCGGGTAATGTGGCGCGCACTAACAAGTTGATCTGTTTGACAATAAAAAATAATTTTCTAACAAGTAAACGGACAATTTCAGTAAAATAAGATATTTATGTTTATATGCAATTGCTTATTTCCAATTAGAGGTTATTTTTCAGAAGTATTTAGCGTCCAAAACTATGAACCGAGCTATGAATATAAAATATATAGCATTTCTACATTTTACCATCAAAATGGCCGTCCGCGCCACAACACGCAGTTGTGTATCGTATCGAAATAAGACTTTTTTCTGCGAATGTTAACGAACTTTACGTATTTATGATACATGAAATTCTTCGGGAAAGTCGAGAGATCAATTATAACAATGTTCTAATACGTTTGGAGAAAAATCCTGCAAGCAGTAATAGTTTTTTCATAAGTGTTAGAATAGACGAGGAAAACCGAGGACACTCAAAAACCAACTTTCCATTTTAAAAATTATATAAATAACTCTATTACCCTAACTCTTTCTCTATACGAATTTGCATTCATAAATGCATATACTCAACCTAACATCACTCGCTTGAAATACGTAAATTCGGGTAACAGCGACCGCGGCGGATTACCCGCCGCTCCGCATTAGCTGCTTCTCCCCTATATATTATGACCACTGAACTGTATTATACCACCGATAAAAGATAGTCATGTATTTTTAGGGTAAAACACGGACACTTTTCAATGTCTAATTATGCACGCTATTCCGAATCGGCAGGCTAACATAGTCAGCTGACTCAAGAACATTCTCCAATTCAAGGCTTCAACTCGGCCCGCATTTGTGACGTCCACTTTCTAAGGTCATCTACTAACCAGGGTATAATACAAATCAGTGTCTAAGGGTCTTCTATTAAGTGGTAATAATCAAGCCGCCATCTTGGTTCCGAAACTTGTAAGAAAAAGAATAGCACACTCCCACGTACCTTTTATCCTTCCTTGGCGAATAGGTTTTGGAACCAAGATAGCCGCTAGCATATTTCCACCTAATAGAGGGCCCATGTTCCACATTAGGCAATTAACACAGCATCTATACTTCAAAGACTATGGCATAAATTCAAAATAGCACTTGTCAAAAGTACCCCACATAGTTGGCTTCTCGTACTCAAAGTGCCAAAGTAAAGTGAACACCGTTTAGATTCTACCTGCAACAAAAGTTACTCCCAAGTTTTTACTGTCATTGTCTCAGAAAAACTCCTAATTCTAGACGCTCGCGACCTCTTCCTGGGCTTCCATTTCCTCTCACCTCTATCAATCTGAAGTTTGTAGTTCAATTCCGCAACTCTACTCACATCTCTCTCCTCTCTTTCAGACTCTTCATCCATTTGTCACCCCGACCACGCAAATCCAAAATCACTTTATTATCCTTTCTATACTCTCCTCACGGAGAGGAATGGATACTAGCCGTTAACATCTGGATACCAAGTCTTAATATATCTGTGATTCAACAATAGGAAAAGATCTCGATACTCAGATTCAACATCCACAGATATGAAGTCCTAATATCCAATATACTCATTGTGAATATCTGATATAGTGATTTAGAATATCTGATATACTCATCCTGACTATCTGAGATACTAAAGTTAGATGCCGATACTTCAAGACTTGTAATATCTTGGATATTACTGTTGAAAATCTGATATGTTAAATTGAAAAATCCCAGATATTGCAGTGAATAATCTAAAATTCTACTGTATAATTTATATTAAACAATATCGATAATATAATAATAACACAATATCAAAAATTCAAAATTTAAGCTTGAAATAAATATCAATTAAATTAGATATTAAATTGATCAATATTTCACAGTAATAAAAACATAGATATAAATCAAATGAAGGACCAAAAATTACGAAGGCTTCTTAGGTTAGAATAATTCACCGGCATTCTTAACAAATTATAGCAAAATACTTGCTGATTACAAATATTTAGGATGGTTCGGTCACGTTGAAAGAATGGATGAAGAACGATTAATAAAGCGAGTACATATATCTAGTTCAAAAAAATTACTCAGAACAAAAAAAAACTCTCAACAAACAAACAAAACTAACTATCAAACAGATTATTACATTTTTACACAACATGATGAAATGTGTTCGACAAGAGTCGAAGAACGATTAACGAAGCAACTGTATCTAGGTAGGGTGAATGGTAGCGTACCTAGAAGTAGACCAAAGAAGGAATGGATAGAATGTGTGAACGAGACCCTTAAGAGGAGAAATATAAAGAGCCGTAGAAACACAAG